>WNYD01000213.1:0-44802 GCA_021396205.1 Sporothrix brunneoviolacea
CGCTGCAGGCTGCGCCAGGCGCGCGCCTCGCGCTCTTCGCGCCGGCGGTACTCGGCGAGCTGCTGGCGCCGCTTGAGGGCGCGCGCGCGCGCGATGGCCGGCGTGGGCTTGAAGCCGATGCCGTTGACGCCCCGGCCGTCGTCGTTAGGGTCGTTGGGGTCGTAGACGGTGATCTCGTCGTCCTGCCAGGTGAGGGAGGCGCGGAGCGGGTCGACGACGACGCGCGGCGGCGAGGGGGACCTCTCGCCTCCGTCTCGCTTCATCCGCTTGTGCAGGGGGCCATCGCCATCCTGCTCCGTACTGTTGCCCGTTTCTGGAGACGGGGGCTTCTGTAGGGCACCGTTGCCCGCAGTGTTGCCCGTCTCTGGGAGAGGCCCGTCGTCTCGCCGCGGCGCAATGGCCAGGCTGCGGAACCGGTGGGCGACCCGCGTGCGGGGACTGCTGGCGTCGTCGGACGGGGACAGCGCCGCGGCCGCGGATATGGGCGCGGTCTGGAGGAACGGCGGAAAGGGCGGCGTCGAGTCGAGCTCCACGCCGCCGGTCAGCCCGAGGCTCGGCATCGGGGCAATGAAGGAAAACCGCGGCACAGACGAGGAGGACGCGGACGAGGAGGAGGCGGAGGAGGGGTCGGCTCGTCTCGGTGCGGTGTGGAAGGGCATCGTGGTGAGGAGCGGAGCTGTGGCGGCGGCGGCGGGTTGGCTCGGCCGTATTATTGCTGTTTCGTCGTCGGCGGAGATCGCGTCGCTTTTCCGCTTGGATGTCGCGGTTGTCGTGGATGTAGATATTGCCAACGTCGAAGGCCCCGGGGGGAATAGAACTGGCGCTGTGGCCGGCGGTGGCGGAGGAGGGGGGTCTGCCATGGCGGCGGCGGTCGGTCGGTCGGTCGGTCAACGATCGGCCACGTCCCTGCTGCTGCTGCTGCTGCTGCCTGACGATCAAGAAGGGCAAAATGCTATGCAAAAGAAACGCTAGAGCTGGAAGAAGAAGAAGACAACGTTCCGGTCGTGCGAGTCGAGCGGTGCATATAGATTCTCCGTTCGCCTAGGCTGCTGCCGTGTGTTCTCTACCGCTGTCGGACAGCCGCGCTGGCATTGTGGAAGAAAGGGGGCCCTTTGTGCGAGAGTCGAAAACAAAGAAGGCAAAGAAGGCGCCGGAAAGAGAGAAAGAAAAAAGAAGCCACGAAAGAAAGAGAGAAAAAGAAAAGAAAGCGAGGCTTCACGAAAAATGCCGCTGCCCGAACAGCAGTGTCGTCGTGTGCTCTTTTCCCTCCCTGACTCCTCTCTTTGCAAGCAGGCGCCGTTTGGCTGGGCCGTGACTGGTGAGCTGGTGACCCGCGAAAGAGGGGCAATCGAGGCAAGAAGCACGGGATTGTCAAGGGGGGTGCGTAATCTGGGTCGCTCTGGGCCAGGCCACGCCTACCACTATCTAACGCCACATCCTCCCTCTCAGCTGCAAGCATCGTAATACCTCCATTTCCCGCAGCCCGGCTGTCAAGACCGGCCCAGGCTGAGGTTGCGCCCAGCTTCGGAGGCGGCGCGCTGCCCCTCCTCGTAGTATTAATTACCCTCTTGCTCTGGCCTGGACGAACGCCCCCGACCCCGGATTTGGCCGCGCTCCCTGTTAGGCGTGGCCCCCACCTGGGCGTATTGGCTGCCGCCGTTCAGGCGTTCCCGTGTGCGACAACGTGGTGCCCGGCCACGCAGCCACTGCATCGATGTGCTGTTTGATTGCGATGCAGATTCGCCCAACTGATTGGCCCCTCGGCCTCTTGCAGATCCAGGTCAGGACCCAACTTGGGCACCACGCCAGGATGATGCAGGAAATCGCAACGACGACGGGGCGTCTTTCGAGCATCTCTCGTCCGTGTCGGACGTCGGACCGAAAATGGGCTTGCTGGAAATGGTATCTCTTGTTTCCGTGCCAAACGCGCAAGGCGTCTTTCGCCTTCCAATGCACGGCCGTTCGGCTGAATTGCTAGAATGTACACAACTTTGTTCTATATACAGGCTCCTCTCGCGGGTCCGGGCAAATCCTATCAGCATGACCCTGCCCAAAGTTCAAACTCGACCAAGATACGGCGTGCCCAATGGCCCAACCCCTCTCGACCTCCTCTCTACTGCTTCTGCTGCTGTATGTACACATCAAGGTTGGGCTCCTGGTCGTTGTTGTTCAGCAAGCTGTCGATGCTGCCCACGCTGGCCGGGCCTCTTGGCCGGCGCGGCGTTTCGCCGCTGGCGTCTTCGCCCTGGGCCCCCGCGACGCTGGCGGCGCTCACGCTGCCACCGGCCGTGGTGCTGCCAGGCGGCCGGCCAAAGAGCGAGTTCTGAAAGCCGCCAAACCAAGCCCACCATTCGGCTTGCTCTTCGTCAGAAGTTGACATCTCTACCATGTCCATCTCGCTCGCCGCCACAGACTCCGTGTCTGCCGTACGGCCACGGCTGCGCTCGGGCGTCTCGCCATGCATGCTTTCGGACTCCACGTCCATTTCGACGCTCGCATACGGTCCGTCGGGGTCCGTGTTCATCGCTTCAGGCGCGTTGCCAACAGGCACGTTGCCGATGAGCTTGTCGATAGACATCACGCCGCTCGATGTGGGTGGAGTGCGTGATGCCGACGGCGCTCCTGGAGCGGGCGTGTGGGCGGCGTGGGCCCGAGAAGAGGCTTGCGCGTTCGGTGTCTTTTGCCGATTGCGCGCGGCGGCCGCCGCCGCTTTTGCTGCTTTCCGGTGGCTGGCCAGATCGAGAATCTTGAACGACCGGAGTCGCGCCGCGAAGGCATCGTAAATAATGTTGCGTACAGTATAGCCGAGAGGGTGAGGGACGGTCCGGACTCGTCCAAACCGGCTGGCCACAGCCTCAATGACATCGGTAAACGCTGGAAGGGTGACCCCTTCCGGCACGCCTTCAGGGCGCGTGTTGCCGCGGAAGTAGGCGGTCAGCTTGGCCAAGGTAAGATCGGCGTGGACCAGTTGAGTAAACAGAGTCACTGGAAACTGGTGATACAGGCTCACGGGGAGCGTGAGGTAGATGTCAAAGAATGACTTGGTTGCCATGTAGCATTTGATGGGCATTTCCTTGTCCACGGTGCCGTCGTCGGAGTCTCCGCTAGGCGTGCCGTACGTCTTGAAAGGTGTTGTGCTAGTAGACAAGCTGAGCTCGTAGATATAGATCTCCGCCGTATAGTAGAGAAGTTGGATCTTGACTGGCACAGAAATATGGATTAGTACGACAAAATAGACAAGTAAAGGAAAAACTCCTGAAAAGCCACCCAAAAGAAGCAGAGGCATTTACGAAGAACAACCTACAGTCCGATTGCGTCTCAGGAGGCAGACCTTCCCAAAGACGATTGAGCTCAGTCACAAAGTTGTCGATGTGCGTGCGCACGGGAATGAGGAACCGGCCGCCGGCAAGATCGGCGTCTCGCTGCACCTGGAGGACGCGGCCAATGAGATAGTATAGACGAACGGCGATGGCGAGGTGATAGTCGGCGGTCACGCCGGCGGTGGCCGGAGCAGAGGCCGATTTCTGCGCATAAGCCACCTCGAAGAACTGACAGGTGTCTTCTAGCTGAAGCGTGAAGTGCAGCGGCGTCACCATGATAATGCTGTCGGACATGGCGTGCGACAAGCAGTAGCCGCCAGCGAGAGCCCGGCGCTCGTCGAGGGTGTGGCCCTCGTCAGGAGCACGCAACCCAGGGCCATGGATTGTCTTAGCCACGTAGCGGTCGAGTGGCGAGCGAGCGGAGGTCTTGGAGAACTCGAGCTTGTTCAGACCCAGGTCCGTGACAAGCGCCATTGCAATATGGATCAGGTTGGTGAATTGGGGCAGCACAAAGTTCTGCGCAATAAACCTGGAATGTCGTGTCAGCGCTGCTTTTGCATGTCACACCCAGAGGAAGCGGTTACCCGGCCACGAGTGCGCGGTATCTTACCAGTTCAGAAAAATTAAGAGCCCCTGCAACAAGTCGAGAGACTTGGCGTTGTTCTGAAAAACCTGGTCTGTGAGATAGAAGATGATGGCCTTGCCCAGGCGGTTCTGGCGCTCAAAGTCGTGAAAACTCGTAACAAACACAATGCCCAGCCAGACAAGCGGCTTCTGCGCTTGCAACTCGGAAACCTTCATGCCGGGTGCCGGCGGTTCCATGTACGGATTGAACCTGCTATAGGCGTCGCGGTAGAAGCGCAGGAGCTCCTCGGCTTCGCGCTCGTCCATGCGGAAGACGGAGTTGATGAGGACCTGGTGTGCATTTTGCGACGCCGGCGTCGGGGAGGATGCCAACTGTGGTGACTGACGAGCTGGTGCAGCTGGGGTGGAAGCGGCGGTGCTGGTGCCGTATGGATTCAAACGACTGAAGTCGGCTGTTGCTGTTGATCCTTCTGGTGATCCCACCGATGGTGTCGGCGCTGATATTGATATTGGTGTTGCTCTTGGCGCTGGTCCCGATGCTGCTGGTATTGATGATGATGATGATGACGCTGCTGTTCCTCCAAATGCTCCTGCCCGTTTGGGGGGTCGCCCCTTGGGATACTGCTGTTGCAAAAGGAGCGGTGATGGTGCTGTCGGGGCGGAGGCTGAGGCTGGTTGCAACGTGAACTGTGGTGTTATGAGTGGAGACCGCTTTGGAGGCGGCTGACTGCTGCCGGGGCCCCTATGCATCGCACTGCTTGCACCCACGGGAGTTGGCAGCTTTGAGAGAGACGGAATTCTGCTGGCGGGCGACGACGGCGCCGCGCTCAAATGCCCAGCGCCGGCTCCGGCGGCAGCAGACGATTTTGCCATCGCCGTGGGGAATGATATGACTCGACCGGCTTCCCCAGACCTGCCTGCTATTAGTGTCGGTGCTTGTGCTGGTTGTGGTGCCGTCACCATTATTGCAGAACGGCTAGTGCCGGGCCTGTACGGTCAGAAACAAAACTGTGTCAGCTGGGGGAAGCCGGGGGGGGGGGGGGGAGGCTAGATGGGAACAGAGGGAGAGGCACTGACTTTAACGATCCGACGCGCCGTTTTTTGCGTGGGCGTGTTGGCAGAAGACAGTCTCGGTTCAGTCGCTCGCACCGCTGGCACCTGGGAACGGCCGGCGTGCCCTCGACTTGCCCGGCGGCTGACGACGATGCTGACGGTGATGCTGCTGCTGAGAGGTCGCCGCTGCTGGTGTTGATGAAGTCGGAGCCATCGCCGCCAGCCCCGAAGCCGAGGCCGAGGCCGTCCCCGCCGTCTGCGTCATCGGAAAACACGCACTTGGCCTTGGCAGCGGAGCAGCTCAGACAAGCACGATGGCCGCCGGGAGGGACGAACTTGACGCTGTCCATCGAAGGGTGGGGGCAGTGGGAGTGAGAGACGAAGAAGAGGGCGTCAAGAGACAGGTGACGATGAGGAGAGAGAGGAGAGGAAGAGAAGGTGAGGGGAGGTGAGGGAAGAGAGGAGAGGCGGAGAGAACTGAGAGAACTGAGAGAACACAGAGAGGAAACCAGTCCAAAAATGGAAACGAAGTAGAAGAGGCCAGGGCAGAGGCGTGGAAGCAGGCAAAGGCAACCAGCAGAACTAGGCCTGGACACACTGCCGGCCGCCGTCGGTCGGCAACCTCTGGGCGTCAGAAACCATCTGGTACTTGTGAAACAGCGGCGGGGGATTCCGACGAGACGGGCTGCTTGGGGGGACCGAGACGAGGCGAGCGAGGAGAGGGGAGCTTCCAGAGATAGAGATCGATTGGGGGCGGTGGTGTGTTCGTTTGGGAAGGGGGAAAAGCGAGCGATGGACGGCGAGAGAGAGAGAGAGAGAGAGAGAGAGAGAGAGAGAGAGGCGATGGGGGAGCTCGCGCAAAGGGCCGGATTTGGTGGGAAATGCGGGAAGCGGGCGGTAGTGATAAAAAATCGAGCTAATATGCAAGGTGTGGTGTTATTGATGCGTGTCGGCGAGATTCCTGAATGGGAAAAGAAAGGGGGGGAAGGGGGGGGAGGACGAGAGCGATGTGAGTACACAAGTCGAATAAAAATAAACCGGAGGGCGAGTGGGTGAGACTGAGACGAAGAAAAAAAAATATGCAGGTCGAGAAAAAAATTGAAGAAAAGAGAAAGAGGTTAAAAAGAGGTTAGGAGAATTGAGATGCTTGAAAATGACTGGTCTAGATCTTTAGCTGCAGCGCTGAGCTTGGACGGTAAGGGGACTTCGGCCAAGGGGAGGGGGGGGTCCAGCGCGGCGAGAGACGAGAAAGGAAATAAGAAGCGCGCAACTGGGAGGGGCGGGGAGGATCGCGACGATGAAGAGGCTGAGAGGAGAGAAAAGGGGAAAACGGAATCAGAAATTAGAGAAGTGGAAAAAGGAGAGGCGACGAGAAAATGGAAAGGTGAACGGTGAACGGTGAAAGATGAGGAGAGTCGCGATTTGCTCTCCAAGCGGCGTAGTAAGACGAGCGAGCGCCCAGGAAGGAGCGACGGCAGAGACGCCGAGAAGGGGAAGAAGGAGCGACTGAGCGAGCCAGGGCCGCGCCTGTTTATTTCCCGACTGGGATGCGACGAGCGGCGAGCGGCGACGACGACGAGCGGGCGATCAAACAGGGAAAACAACAAGACAGCAATTAACAGGAGACAGAGCAGAAGCCGACGAGAGACAGAAAGGAAACAAAAAGGCGAGTCGTCCGCGAGGAATGTTTCAAAAAATGGATGGACAGCAGCTCCCGCGACACGCTCTGCGAGCGAAAAGGGTGTCAATTGATTGGCCTCGCGCCTTCCTCTGCTTGTGACCCTTTTTTAAAGTCTTTCCTCTTTTCTCTTTTCTGTTCTTGCCTTTTGCGGTTGCCTTTGCTGTTGCCTTCGCTCTTGCCTTCGCTCTTGCCTCCTTGCCTGGCTCATTGGTTTTCTTTTCCTGCCTCGGTCTTCTGTTTTTTCTTTTCTTTTTCTTTTCCCCGTTTAGCGTATTTCCCTTCCATCATCCACGGTTCTCTCGTGACTTGTTTATGCCATTGTTGGCCCCCTTTCGGGTTTTTTTCCTATTTTGCTTTATTTGCCCGTTTTGTTTTGCCTCTCTGAAGCCACTTCTGTCGTCGACGTTTACAGTATTGCCTTGGCCCGTTCTTGGCGCCGCCTGCTTCGTCTCTCTCTTTCTCTCTTCGCGTCTTGTTTCTTTATGTCTGATCGAGCTAACGTCCTGCCTTCCAACATTGGACTGCTGCTGCCTCCTCCCTTTGCCATCGTGCCGCACTAAACTCTCGCCGCCGCGCTTCTTTTCCTCTCCGGCAGTGAGATCCTAATTCCTAATACTGAGCGACCCTTCTCTCTCTCTCTCTCTCTCTCTCTCTCTCTCTCTATGAAACCCCGTCCGCGTCGTCAAGACACTAAAACACGACGCACACACAAGAGGCAGCCTGGAAAGGCAAGCCAAGCACTACGGACCACTAGGACCGGAGCCGGGGCGGGTTTTAGTATCCACAGTTTGCGCCCTCGCTTGCTCTCCATTGCTCGTACTCGTACGCAGTCGAAAAGGATAAACGGCCTAGCTTTCCCCCCCTCCCCTCTGATGACGATTGTCGCCCGGATTCTCTGGAACGAGGAGGGGAATACGGAGTCGGATACACGTATAATCGTATAATTTCTGCCGTTCTGCGGAAAGATTTGCATGCGAGTCGATGACGGCCCATCATGTGCCCATCATGATTCATTGCGACCGCCCAGATAAGAAAAGGCACGTGAACTGAACCGTATGCGCCTCTCGTTTTCTGTTGCATTTCTACGGTCTCTCATATTTCTTTTCTTTCTCTCGTTTTCTACTTCTCTCTCTCCTGCGTATCGCTTCCCTCTTTCGGGCCCCCCCCTCCTCTTCTTCCCCTCAACCCCCCTCGTCCGTTTCTCCATCGCTTCCCCTTTCTCTAGGTCGTCTCGTTTCGTTCCCATTATGCGCCTCCGCTTGATAGCGCCTGCAGCATGCTGCAGCATGCTGCAGCGAGCTGCATGCCTGGTGCGGAACCTGGCGCAGGCCTGGTGCAGGCCTGGTGCAGGCCTGGTGCAGGCCTGGTGCATGCACGTATGTCGTCTTCTCCGAGCAAGCGAGAGAGAGGAGAGGGAAAAAAAGGCAAGGCAAAAAAAACAGGACCTCGCTAGTCTCTTCCGGTATCTCACCGCTTCGCCGCCGTTGCGGCCATGCATGGCCGAAGCGACCCTGCAGCACGGAGGAGGCTGGGCTTCGTTGGGGGTGGCCTGCTCCCCTCCACCCTCTCCCCTGTCTCACCGATGGAAAAAGAAGAAAAAGAGAAAGAAAAAAAGAAAAACACGAAACACATAAAAAAACTACAAAAACTGGGAAGAAAAAAGACGGGCTTTCTCCTCTTGGAGACTAGGGGAGGAAGAATTTCGACTACTGCGTAGATATGCGACCACCCCACGCCAGTGGCCTGAGACGAGCTATTCTCCCCCCCTCCCCTCTCCCCCCATTCGTTCTTTTCCCTCAGAGACGGAGAAAGACGAAGGGGCCGAGACCGACTTTTGCATAACTTTCCCTCGTGGCAAAGAAGTGGTCCCTCTCTTCGACTCATGCAAGGACCGCTCTGCATCAGCCTGCATCGGCCTGCGTCGGCCTGCATCGGCCTGCACATCTCTTCTCGGCCGGATCCAGCCCCGTACGCCGGTACGTGTCTTTCCCCCTACATCCTTTGTACTCGTACGCTCCCCTTCCCCCCCGAGTCTCCGCCGGTCTTACGCACTAGCTGTCCAAAATTGTGCAAAACCCGTTATGTGCAATTCGGCTGGGCAGGGCTGGGCAGGCTGGGCAAACTGGTTGCGGACTAAGCCAGGTGCATAACAGGACTTTCGCCCGAGAGAAAAGCGCGCCCATTCCCGCACTAGTGGCCGGGCACTGGCAATCGGGCGATCTTCGGGGTCTATGGACGGCCAAGGCGCGAGGGAGAACGTTCATTGGCGACGTAGACCCAAGTCCTAGTAGTTAAAATAAAACCTCGACACTGCCATTGGCATGAGAAGGACGCCTCTCCTTTGGAAAAGAATTTTGTATTGATATTTTTGTTTGGTCTGTCTTGAGACAAGAAACGAGAGACTAAACCGGGGGGAGGGGGTTCTATAAAAATGAGAGGACGGCGTGGGCGGTATAAATAAGGAAAAGAGACATGAAAGGAAAATAATAAGACGATGATGGGGGAGTTAATGCAGCGCTGCCAACGGCCCAGAGATTTTTCATCCTTGGTTCCGAAACAAGGCCCCGCAATGATTGTAAATAACAAGATAGATTTACTCTCACACCGTCACCGTCACCCAAATAGCACTTGGACACCAACCACAAAAAATAGATTTCGAAAAGATAAGGTCGAAATAGAGAAGTTGAAAGTAGAAGGGAAAAAAAAACGCCCGCCAAAAACATCGACCCATCGGCAGCCTAAGAAAAAGGAAAGAGGGCGGTGACAAGGCTGCCGAGTGCATCTCTGCCGAAATAGTCAAGGAAAGTCTTTGCAAAGAAACCCAAACGCCGAGTATGCCGATGGACAAGAAGTAAAGTACAAACAAAGTTCGTTCGTCGTCGTGACCCGGAGAGGCTAGCTCATGCGTTGGTGACCTGTATCATAGTTAGCCATGCGTCTCCCATTGTCGCGAGGTCCGGACAAGGCCAAAACTGGCGAGATAGAACTTACTCGGAGAATCCTTCTCGAGTAATCCTCGTTGTCAGCAATGCTGCCGTCGCTCAGGCGGCGCTGGGACATGACGGGGTCGAGCCGCGAGTCGGAGATGATGCTCTGGCCACCGTCGGTGCTGGGTGACTTGCCACTGCCACCGCTGAAGAAAGCGTTGACCGCAGCATTGCGGCGGTACTCCTCCTCGATGGCACGGTTGCGGCGACGCCGCACTATGTAGATGGCGGCGCCCACGGCGGCGCCCAGGCCAACCACGCCGACAACCACCCCGGCGGCAATGCCCGCCGTGTTGCTGCTGCTGGATTTCTTTGCCGTCGCGGTCGAGCTGCTCGTCTGGGTCACGAAGACGGTCTGGCCGCCAATGACGGTGGTCGAGGCGGACGTTGTCGATGACGAAGATGACGAGGTGGACGTAGTCGAGTCGTTCGCGTACGGGACGTCGGAGAGTTGCAGACCCGTGTTGTACACGGTCCAGTAGCCGGTGCCACCGCAAGCATCCTGGCCGTAGCCTGTGCAGGGCGTGTCGCAGTACTTGTCATCGACGAGCGTGCTGTTTGGCGGGTAGCTGTCGCCGCAGTAGCACTTGCTACCGGAGGTGCTGGCTCCCACCAGCGCGCCCATGGCCTGGCAGAGGGTCTGGCCGCACTCGCCGCGCGAGTTGAACGCCTGCGTCGAGTTGTAGACGAGGTCGCCGGACGACGAGAAGCAGCCCTGGACGACGGGTTGCATGTTGATAGGGGCGGACGAGGGCTGCTCGACGCCCATCGTGGTGGTCGTCGCAGTCGCGGCCGAAGCCGTGGCCGCGAAGCCAGCGGCGAAACTGAGTATTGTGACAAACTTCATTGTGGGCGTTGTGTGAAAAGTGAAAAGACTGAAAAGGAGGCGGCGAGATTCGAATATGGAACTGCTAACGATGGCGACGATGCGTTGGGCCTGCCACGATCGACTTTTGGGTCCTCGTCTTCGTGCTTCTGCCTTCGTTGTCGTGATAAAAGGGGTGAGTTGAAAGAAGCAGTTGGTGTGCTTCGGTCGACTCGTTCGGTTTCTTTGTTGTCGGGTATTCCCTTGCGTGGACTTCCTCACAGGTGTCGAGACATTGAAACCCGGTCAGCTTCTTCGTCTGCCTGTCTTTCCCTCGTTCTCGTTCGTTCTCGTGTCGAGTTCGTCAAGAATGGACGCGTGTCGGGGATGGGTTCCTGAGTCGTCGATTTGAGGCGTGCGAAAGAGAAGCGGTCGAGAAAAACACGGAAAGGAGAGAAAGAGACCGAGAAACAAAAACCGAAATGAATGAAAAGGAGAGACGATGCGATGATGGGTTAAACGAGTGGCTTGTCCGAAAACAAATGGCGTTGGTGATGAGTGCGCGAAGGTCGAAAACGCAGACGATGGGAAGAATGAGAGAAAAGGGAGAAAGGAGAGCAGGAGAGGAAGGAAAGGACGGGTGGGGAGAGGGAGGAAAAGGGAAAGAGCGAGAAAACAGGAGATTACGAGGAGCTTGGGCGAGAAATGGAGCCCGAGAGAAACTTTTCTGGGAGGGAAGGGGCCAGGCACAGGACTATGGGAGTCAGGCACAGCTAACACGAGGGAAAGGATGGGATGGGACGAATCTGGGTGTGGATTAGGTGTGGACGACTACTGGGGGAAGGTGCGACGGTTGGCTGTAGGGGTGGGTCGCAGTATGCAACGCGCATTCCTGACTGGCGGACGGTTCAGGGTGAGAGCGAGAGGGCAGGGAAGGGGGGAGGGGCATGCCCTGGGAAATTGCAACTGGGGAGTGGGTATCGTCAGGCAAGTGGGAAGGGGAGAGGGCAGGAACAGAGCAGGAAGCGATGAAAACGGGAAAGAGGAACACGCCAGCAGAGCGAAACGATGGTGGTCGGGGTCGTACCTGGCGCTATGTCGCCTGGCGTGACGCAGGTACTTGGGGGGACTTGCATCGGACCTTGTACCTGCGCCGGCAGAGCCAGGTGGAAGAGGTACTTTGTCTGGCGGTCTGGCCGTGCTGCACACCAGGTGGTGTGAAATGTTTCTTGTCTTCCCCTTTTCTCGCTAGCGCCTCCTGCTCCAGCCAACCAGAGCGGCTGATCAGCGACCAGTCCACTTCTGGCTGCGCCTTGATTGGCCCGACCCCTAAGCTAGCGACCCACTGACTCAAACCAGAACGGGCGACTGCGGTGCGCGTGTGCCCTCGACAATAACAACAGTCCCGTCGCAATCAGGCACAAACAAACCAGGGTTCGGCCAAGCAGTTCGCGCATCAGGGGCACACCGTCGATCGTCTTCACAGGACGCACACGGTGCGAGAGACGGCCGGGCGCAGAGGCGCTGGAGCGAGGTTTCTCTAATTACGCGGTGCAATGGTAGTAAGCCGGAAAGCCGGAAAGCCGCGGCGAATTCCTTTTCGCTCTCGCTGGGTCGAATTATTCGCAGGTTCGCGTTCTGCGTTGCCGCTGGCCAGAACAAGCTGCGGCCAGCCGCTCGTGTGCCTCGTACTATGGAGGAACCGACGGTGTATTACTCGCATTGCTCAGTGCCACGCCGTACGCGGTCGTGCGGGTTTCTGGGCCACGGAAATCGCTTTATCAGAGACAATCAGCCGAGAGCACCGGCGGTTGGACGAAGGAAACGAAGACAGAAAGCGACGAAAAAGCAAGAAACGAAGGGGAAGGCAAGCCGAGGACGACGAGGGTCGGGCATGAAACACACGGAGCATTGCAGGCGGGCACAGCACACGAAGGCGAAGCCCGAAGAACGAAATGCGGCATGCGTCAGCAAGAGAGGCACCGCCAGACGCAAGATGCACAAGAGATTGCACCGCGCGTCTTTGGAATCCCGCTGGACGGCAATGCGCGCACCGTGACTGCACGGTATCCTGCACGGCCAGGCATTCTCCTGGCTGTGGATCGTCTCGCCGGGTGGGGCTCCTCTTCGATCAGCGCGAAGGCGGGAAGCGAGCGGCGATCCGAGATGAAATGTGGGCGTTTGCCACAGCCTCTGATTTTGCGTCTTGTCTGGCGGGCATTGCATGCTGGCAATACGACTTGCGGAGTATTTGTTCTACTGCGTACGGATTGGTGCGCTGCTGAGGAATATGGCCAAAATGGCGAGCGACAAGCGTTTTGCTGCCCAGCAGCGCGCTCGTTTACCCATTGGCTTGGCCTCTGTTTCTTCTCCCCGATGCACAGAAGGGCTGGCAGAAACTGCAGAGCACAGCTTCTTCACGAGACGTGGAATCTAGGGAGAGAAAAGAAGAAAACCAACGAGACAATCCTGGTACTGTGTACAGTGCCAGGTCCAGCCGGGGCACCGTCTTTTTCGTCTTTATCTTGTCCGTCGTTTTCGTCGTTTCGGCTTCCTCCTCCTTTCCTGTTTCTCGACGGGGCTGAGCGGCCTGTCCAGGCACAAGGAACAGCGGACGGGGGGTGGGAGGTCGAGTCCGTCAGGGGTTTATGCTTGCTGGGGGCGGGACAAGAGCCAGTTGCACAGCCTCTTGCGCCCCAAACAGCAGCTCATTTGGTCCCATGTCAAAAAGAAACGTCGCCAGCAAAAAGACGCAGGACCCCTGGGACACCGAGACCATAGCGTCTGCCCCTGAATTCCTCGGTGGCCTTCTTTCTCCCTCCCTGACTATCCCTTTCTTCTACTTTTACTCCGTACTTTTTCTTGGATCCCTCTTTGTTGTCTGGGGGAGGAGGCGTCGTTGAAAGGGATGGTCCTTTTACTTTCTCATCGACTCGAGATGCCTCTCAATGTCTTGCCAACCCGCACGCGCATGCTCTCCTCTGGCGGGTGGCTTTTTTATGCCCGCCATATGAAACAGGGCGATCGTCCCTGCATTGCCAATCTGCTGCTCCTCCTGTTTGTTCCCATGCTCGAGAGGACGGAAAGGATAATACCAGGACGGCGGGATGAGGAGGGCAAAAACCTGGATGGGCTATGATCTGGGCTATGATCTGGGCTATGATCCGGGGAGACGTGTTTTCTCCTCTTTATCCCAAAGGTTGGGGTAGGTATGTGGTTTGCTGCGTGTTTCGCGATGTTTCGTGACGTTTCCTGGAGCGGCGGTGCTCCCGCTGATCGGCACGCCAGCCGTTTCGACATTCCAAGAAGCAGCAGGACGAAGGGGGGGGAGACTGCGAAAACCGGTTTCCCAAAGGTTGGCATGCGAGGGAAGAGAGCAAGATCCTTTTTCTGGAGCCCCATCGTTCCAGACGCTTCTGAGAGAGAGCCGTTGGAGTTGGACGGAGCTCTCCGCAGGTCTTGGCAAAATGCACGTGACAATTCCTCGTATCTTTGAATTCCTTCTTATCCCAGCGTCGACGCGTCTCCTCTTGCCCAGCTTCTTCTTTTGTTCTCGCTTTCTCTTTCTCTTTCTCTCTCGCCGTCATCATTGCTTCTTTTCTGTTGGGAGCGTCTCACGGGGAGTGGACCGTTGGAATTTTTTTTTTATTCCGCCCCCTGTCCAGAAAAGTACTCTGACGCGGTTCTATTCACAGCAAGATAATATTTTGTTGGCAGTGGAAAATACTATGCGTCACGCTCCGTGCTCCATGGAGTCTTATACGAGGTACGGAGTACTATACAGAGATAAGCTGCCATCTCCAAAAACGACTGTGCGGTGAAGCATTGCTTGGTAAAGGGAGTGAGTATCGCCAAGCCAAGGATCGGAGAAGGAGGAAACAATATCTGCCTTTCTAAAATAAGTTTCTTTGCTCCGGTGTCTCTCCTCGGGAGGTTTATTTTTAAACGTACAAATCTTGCAAAAGCAAGGCGGCGGAGGGAACGAGACACGGGAGCCAGGAGGGAAGAAAACGGGGCCGCGTCCTGGTCTGGCGTAGCATCATGCACGATCTATTGAAAAGAAAAAGAAAAAGAGAACGGGCCCAGAAAAACCGGAGCCCTTCATCAAAAGACGAGTGAGGCAGCAAAAAAAAAAGTACTCGCAGCTTGTCGGAAGAAAAGATGGGGAAGCTAATGCACCGGGGCAGGACGGGGCGAGTGTATTTTGTGCGCTCTAGACGTTTCCGCCGCGCACATGCTGACGCCAAGTTCGTATAGCAGTGGACGAAGATACGCCCGGATTACTTACGAATACCTGGCGAGGTTCACTGATTCTGCGGAGCGCAGAGGAAATACGAGTACGCGTACCTGAACGGGCTCGCCCTTCGAGACGTGACGCGATGCACAAACAACAATGCCCGCGGAAGTGGATCAAGACGATGGCCAGAACAGCCTCCCGCGCCTTGCCACGTTCTTTTGTTGTTGTACTCATCAACGGGGTGCCATCTGCACGGCAACGTGGAATATTGTTTTTTTGTTGCCTTGCAGATGCCGTCAGGCACCAAAACTGCTCGGACTCGGGACTCGCAGGATACGAAGCACCGTCTGCTCTGGTTCCGGCCAATCCGATTGCTCAGTGTGTTCTGGGAGTGAGCGTTTATTCGAGGGGCGTCCTGAGTCTCTCGAGCCAAGGCCGCTTGGCTTTCTGGGTCTTGCGCTTATTAAAAAGGAAATATGAAGAAGAGAGAAGGGGGGGAAATGTGCCGACGCGCCCGTCACTCGGTCTCGGCAGACGCGGAACGAGAGACCGGGGAGGCAATTTGGTCAAAATTGGTTTAAGAAAAACGTTCTGGAGGAACCAGAAAACGTTCTTGATGCGCGTCGCCGAGCAGAAACTTGTGTGAGGAAGGGGTCCGCTTACCAGAGGGAAGATAGAATAAGACTTCTTCCTCTGTTCACATCGCCCTCGCCTCGTTTGCTGCTCGATGTTGATGTACCGCTCGGAATACAGAGCCTGGAACAAGGATGGGATATTTTGGCCTTGTGCTCCACCATGCCGTGCGGAAAAGAGAAAAAGGTAGACAACTAATAGTAAAGGGAAAGAGAAAGAAAAGAGAAAAAAAAACGAGAAACGAAGAACGAGACATCACTGCATCGGGCCCGGAGACTGGACGACGTCCATCTCCCTCAACCCCCTGGAATCCAAACGTCTGCTGGTATTTGCTTCTCGCTATCAATAATAAGGGTAAAGCCTGTAGAATCCCATCCTGTCTTTTTTTGTGTGTGAGCTGTACTCGGGTCCGTCGCCTGAAAAGAAAAAAAATAAGTATGCTTCCCGCCAGATCTCCGGGACTGGCTGTCAGTCGGTCCTCGCGGGCTCTTTTGTGCCCCGCTGTGCCCTCTCTCAGCCCTCCGAATCCTCAACATGCTCTATGACCACGCCCTCCTCCTCTTCTTCTTCCTGCTCTCCCCTCGGGGCCATCGGGACCATCGGTTCTACCGGATAGGACGGCTCCAGCGGCATCGGTTGGGTTTCTCTTGCCGATATCAAGTCGACCCCGAACCGCTCGCGTATCGATCCCAGGGCCGCCATGGTCCGCATCTGCCTGGCCGGCGAGACGAGCCGTTCTAGGCGGCCGGGCGGGGGGGCCGGGCTCGAGAATACGGGCGGGCTGCGCGGCATCTCCTGCACCGCCTCGCCCGGGATGTCTGCGGCCCGGTATATGGTCTCGTCGACGGGCGGTCCGAGTCCCGCGAGCTCCCGCTGTCGCGCTTCCCGCAGAACGTCTCGCTCCTGGTCCTGTATGCGGAAGTGGGCGTGCCGTATGCGGCGCAAGCGCTGCTCCATCTCTCGCCGCGCTGCCCAGGTTTCGGTTTGTTGGCCGACGAGGTGGCTGGTGTCAATTCTGCGACGAACGCGACGCGCTCCCTCGTCCTCGTCCTCGTCCTCGCCAACTTCTCCAACGGGTGCCCCGCCGCCCCCGGCCTGGTCCTCGTCCTCATCGTCGTCCTCGCCAACCTCTCGGACGGTTACTCTGACGCCACTATCGTCGTCTGAGGAGTCGCCTGCTTCGTCATCTGCATCGTCGCCTGCGTCCTCCGCTTCCTCATTCTCGATAGCAACACCCCCCTCCTCCTCCTCCTCCTTCTCCTCCTCCTCCTCCTCCTCCTCGTCCTCCCTCTCTTTGCCGACCACCATCACCGTGTGTCTCTGTGGCAGTCGAGCACTCCATGTCGAGCGGCGGTCCTACGCGCCCTCGAAGAAGACATTCTGCGTGCCGCCTTCCCGCCGCTCTTCCAGGGCCTCCAGCTCGCGGTCGATCTCCATAATGTCGAGCATCTCCTCTTCGACGTTGCGGTCCTTGGCGGCCTCCTCGTCGTCCGACGCGTTGGCCGCCTCCTCCAGGTCGCCGGCAAAGGCCAGCTCGGGTCTCGTGTGCCCCTGCGGCCGCATCATGCTCTGCGTCAGCGTGACCTCGTCCTGGGCAAACAGGGACCGCTGCGACAGCGGCCGCTGCGGCGTCGAGGCCGACTGCGACGACGGCGCGGGCCGCGACGGTGACTCGAAGAGCGACTTTGTCAGAGGGGGCCGGCGGGACTCTCTGGCTGCTGCTGCCGGCGGTGGTGGTCCGCGCTGGCTGCCGCGGGCGGGGCCGCCGGTGCTGCCCAGCGGCCGGTACGCGTCCAGGTCAAATTTCACCGTGCCAGGCTTGCGAGTGCGAGGCTCGACCAAGATGGCACTGCTACCGACGGTGTCGCCCGTTCTCCGTTTGCGGCTGGAGGTCTGCAAGCGCGCCGCAAAGCTGCCGGGAGCGGCGCCTTCGCTGCTCTCGCGGACGGCCACCAGCCGGCTCTCTCCCTGCACGAATATCTCAAGCGGCTGGTCCTTCTCTGCCGGGCCGTCGTCTTTGTCGTCGTCGTCTTCCCCCGTGGACCTGCCGATAGGCGGCGCCTTTGGCGGGAGCCACGCAACGACGCTGGCTCCGAGACACCGCTCGCCCAGCAGGCTGGCACTGAGATCCGTTAGCCGAACCATGTCTGGATGCTGGGCTCTGTTGAACAAGTTCCCGCCGCGGACGTAGGCTCGTCTGAGTTCTGCATCCCAGAATCCAGACACGTCCGAGATGACGGCCACGGTGTAGTCTGCGCCGCCGAGCCACAGCACGGCGCTCTCCTTCCCAGCCGTGGTGCCGCGCGAGGAGCGCTGCTGCACGACCTCCACACCGCCGCGGAGGGCCACAAGCCGCTCGACCCCGCCGGCAAATGACGCGGCGAGGGCATCCCGGCGCGTGTGGGGGGTCATGGGCACGAAGTCTCCTTCGGTCGATTTCCGGGCGCCGGCCACAGGGTTCCGCAGGGGAGTGGTGCCCTCGATCTGCCCAGAGATGGCGAATGTAGTCAGGGCGGCCCCGCGAATTCCCGACGTAGCTGGTGTTGCACCAAAGACACCGCCCCTGCTGCTGCTGCTCGACGTACTCGTCCGGTCGATGTCCCAGATGCCCCATTGGCCATCGGCCAGAAGGGCAAGAATCGCGTGGCCGTGGGCTATCCACGCGGCAGCCACAATCGGCTTCCTAGGAGCCGTCACAGCTGTGCCTGTCGCAGCTGCGCCCCACGCAAACGGTGGGTAGAGCGAGAGGAGCCAGGACCCCTGCAGCGGGAAGGGCCCTTCGTACATGTCTTCTGTGATAATTGAGGGCAACGTGTAGTCGTAGATGCGGACGCCTTGCTGGGGATGAACCGCAAGGAGCTGGGTTGGGTGTGTAGGGTTGAAGGCCACGCCTGTCAGGGGGGCAGCCAGGAATTCGGTCTGGAATGGCTCGATGGGACGCTCTGGAGAAGCACGCTTAGCGCCTACCGTGACGTCCCAGAGTCGCAATGTGCCCGATGCCTCCCGCGAATGTGCTGCCACAATCACCCGCGTCGGCGGTGATGCCGCGCTTGTCCGGCCGCCGGCCGCTGATGTGCCCGCAGTGGTCGGGGCAGCGGGGGTCTTCTGTCTCGCGAGCGCCAATGCCACGCCCTCGCAGCGCTTAGCCTGCCCACCTAGTGGTATGAGCACGTCGCCAAAGGCGCCGCGGCCAGCGTTGCCCGCCAGCAGGCTTGTTCGCAGCTGCGGCCGCGCCTTGCTCTCGTGAGACGGCGGTGTCAGGGGCAGCGTGACCACGTAGACGTCGGTTGTTGCGCAGGTGATCGCGAACACCATCTGCTCCTGGAGGAAGCTGGGCTCCGCGTCCTTTGCGGCGCAGTGCGCAAGGGGCAGGACGGCCAGGCTGAGGACGGCCGTGCCCAGGGCCAGGTCCAGCGTCTGCACAACCTCTGGAAACCCGCCCACGATCGTGTCTGCGGGCGCGTCTTCAAAGACGGGCTTGTCGACAAAGGCTGCAGACGAGGCAGAAGCTGAACCAGACGGAGCCTCGCCGTCGGAGTCCGAGTCGAGGATCATAACCGAATCGCTTTTCGCAGCCGGCTTCGGGTCCGCCTTTTGCGCCTCCTTCAGACGCCGCCCACCGCGCCAGATTATCGAGAAGCCATTCTCGTGGCCATAGATGACAATGTTTGCACCCTGGGGACAGACGATGGGATACGCCTTGACAGCGTGGACGCGTCGGTCGAGGTTGTATCTGGGGGCCATGCCCGTCAGCAAAATAAATATAAAAAGCAGACTAAAGGGGCCTCGACCCATCTGATCGTCAGTACGCACAAGCACTGGATGTTGTGTGTCGCTTGCCGCACGCGCTGGCCGAAGGCCGCCATCGTCAAAAGCGAGCGGTGCTTCGACGGCTGCAGAGGGAGAGGTAGACGGCAGAGACGGCCAGGGGATGGGCCCCGAAATAAAATAAAATGGGATAGTCGTCTGCTTGCTTTGGATAATTTACCGCATTGTTGACCTAAGTAAACATGGCCGTGTTGAGTGCTGTCGGTCGGCCGGTGAGGAGGGATGTGGTCGAGCTGTTTGGAGCTTCAGAGCTTGCGGATTGTTTGGGCGAGCTGCTCCCATATTTTCTGGGAGCGCGCCTACGCGCAGAATGTCACATGACGTCCAGCAATAATGGTTTCCAGTCACGTGGATATGCACGTGATACTTTCTAATTTCTGAGTCCGAACAGCGTCGCGATTCAAGAACAGCATTAATTACCCCGTACTCCGTACTAGCTGGCCTGCTCCGTACAACAGCTGCAATGCCGTGCCGCTTTCAGTCTGTGCTGCTTTCGGCGCCCATGTGCAAAACGGATTGGACGATAGCCATTGTGTATCTGCGCCGGAAGCAAGCTGCGCGGAAATATGACCTGTTCCTTTTCCTTTGTTTCTGCTGGGGTTTTTCCGATGTCTGCGCCAAAGCTACGGCAGAGCTCTCCCAGGCCAGCATCTCGGGTGAAAAAGTCCCGCTCGAGAACGAATTGCCGGGCTGTGAATCATGACTTTATCTTCTGTGCTCCTTTTCCCCCATTTCCTGTCTCTTTTTGCGGCCAATACCTAAGGAGATATCTTCCTGGGCAATTTTTATACACGATTCCTGCAGCAGATCGCAATAGGAAGGCAAGGCCCGAGCCTAAGCATCCTCTACGACGAACCACCCAAGGTCCTTTCCATGGACAGCCGAACAGGGGAGGCGCTGAGGACGAAGGGGGAAGGGGTGGCCCGACGGCAAGTTGATCCGGAAAGAGGCCGCGAGCAAAACACCGGGGAGAAGGCGCGATGGGACGGAACTGGAAGGAGCGCCCGAGAATTTATCGTGACATTCTGGCGAGGAAGGGCCGCGGGAATGGGCGATGAGGGAAGGAGCGATTCCAGGCCAGCCCCGTCGCGAGAGGGTGTGGAGCTGCGTGCCGACCTCGCTGTGGGAAGGGCCCTGGTTTCAGCGCAAGAAATCTATTGATGCGCGCGCTGGCCAGGCCATCGAGCTTTCCGACCCGGAAATGTCTAGAACGCGTGCCCTTGATAGCCGCTGCCCTTCCAGGCATGGCAGTGCCGCCGAGACGGCTGGGGGAGGAAAGAACGTATTACGTCGATAGTGGGGCAGCGCGCGCCAGAAGGCTCTTTCCTCCGCAACTTTTTCTGTTCGGCCCTTTGCCCCGCCCATCCGCAGCTGCCTCCCGAGACGAGCATCCGCCCTCCGCTGGGCGTTTCTCGCCCAAAACGCCTCTTGTAAAGCCCTCATATTCGCAAATCGCAACGTGGTGTCGTCTGCGCCCCGGCTTGCATCTGACTCCCGCACAATGATCTGCAGGCCCATCCCAGAGAAGCTCTTTATGCACAGCACCGGAAACGAGTGGCCTAGTGTGACCTCTGCACGCAAGTGTCTTACAAGCCGTCTGCCCCACCAAACGGGAGCCAATAACACCGCAGCCGTCCAATAGCGAGCTCTTGTTTGCTTGGGAGCTTTGTCCGTCTTGGCTGTCCACTGAGTTTTTTTTAGCCGTCGCTGACCCAGTCCTGTTTTTCTAGTTGTTCTAGTTTATAAAGAGCCTAAGCCGCCCGCCACTACGGCTCCCCTGGTCTTGACATCATGGTGCCCTCCAAGCGCTCCGGATATCACCACCCACCAGACGACTCACCTCCACAGCCCGCGAGATCGAGACCGCGGACCCATTCCCCGGTGGCGACAGACTCAGAAAACGCGGCAGCACAAGCAGCCACCGCAGACACAGCACCGACCGCCGCCGCCGCCGCCGCCGCCAAGATGGACCCCTCCAGCAAGCCGCCTGACGACGGATCCAAGACGAACCTGATCCTCGTGTCCAACCGGCTCCCGCTCACGGTCAAGCGCCAGGACGATGGCAAGTACAGCTTCTCCATGAGCTCGGGCGGCCTCGTCACCGGCATCATGGGCATGGCCAAGCAGGTCAACTTCACCTGGTACGGCTGGCCCGGCTTGGAGGTGCCCGAGCTCGAGCGCCAGCCCATGATCGACTCCCTCGCCAAGGACTTCTCGGCCGTGCCCGTCTTCCTGTCCAAGGACGAGATGGACCGCCACTACAACGGCTTCTCCAACTCCATCCTGTGGCCGCTGCTGCACTACCACCCCTCGGACGTCACCTTTGACGAGCTGTCCTGGGTCGCCTACAACATGGTCAACCGCGAGTTCGCCAAGACCATGGCCCAGAACGTGCAGGACGGCGACGTCGTCTGGGTCCACGACTACCACCACTTCATCCTGCCGCAGATGCTGCGCGAGGAGCTGGGCCCCGAGCGCAAGAACGTCCGCATCGGCTTCTTCCTGCACACGCCCTTCCCCTCGTCCGAGATGTTCCGCATCCTGCCCGTCCCCGTGCGCGAGGGCATCCTCAAGAGCCTGCTGTCGTGCGACCTCGTCGGCTTCCACACGTACGACTACGCGCGCCACTTTCTGAGCAGCTGCTCGCGCATCCTGGGCGTCAACACGCTGCCCAACGGCGCCGAGTTCAACGGCCGGTTCATCACCGTCGGCGCCTTCCCCATCGGCATCGACGTCACCAAGTTCGACGACGCCTTCCACAACCCCAAGGTGCTCGACCGCATCCAGCAGCTCGAGAAGAAGTTCGCGGGCGTCAGCGTCGTCGTCGGCGTCGACCGGCTCGACTACATCAAGGGCATGCCGCAGAAGCTGCACTCGTTCGAGCTGTTCCTGACGGAGCACCCGGAGTGGGTCGGCAAGATCGTGCTGGTGCAGGTGGCCGTGCCGTCGCGCGAGGACGTGGACGAGTACCGCGACCTGTGGAAGGAGACCAACGAGCTGGTGGGGCGCATCAACGGCAAGTTCGGCACGGTCGAGTACATGCCGATCCACTGGCTGTACCACAGCGTGAGCTTCGAGGAGATGACGGCGCTGTACGCGGTGTCGGACGTGTGCCTGGTGACGTCGACGCGCGACGGCATGAACCTGGTGTCGTACGAGTACGTGGCGGCGCAGAACGACCGGCACGGCGTGCTGATCCTGTCCGAGTTCGCGGGCGCCGCGCAGAGCCTCAACGGCTCGCTGATCATCAACCCGTGGAACACCGAGGACGTGGCCAAGGCGATCCACACGGCCGTGACGATGCCGGCGGAGCAGCGCGACGGCAACTTCCAGAAGCTGCGGCGCTACGTGTACCAGTACACGAGCCAGTGGTGGGGGCAGAGCTTCGTGTCGGAGCTGCGGAGCGTGAAGGCGCAGTAGGGGGAGCACGAGGAGGGAGAGGCGAGAGGGACAGGAGCAGAATTTAAAAAAAGAGCACACGAGGCAACAGGGATTCGGTACGGGGCGAAATCGGATCGTTGGATTTTTTTCCATTTTCATTTTTCTTTCATGTTTTTTTGGCCGGAGAAGAAACACTAAATACATCTCACAAGCGAGAAGGAAACACGTTTATGGGCGTTTAATTGCATGCGGATTAGCTATTTTGTCTTTTTTACTTCTTTTTGTCCTTTTTCGTATTTTTACTTGGTCTTAGTTCATAAACGGCATCTGCTTCCACACTCTCGCTGTTTTGCAATCTTCTGATTTTATTTGATTCGGATTTCTGTTTGCATGTCTACAAGTAATCATTTTTTTTATAAAAAAAGTTAATACTAATTTTCAATTCTTGTGCGAGAATTCATTGTTGTTAATTCTCAGCTACATAAGGCGATGAAAAAGGAAAATAAAGATACGAAATTGAACAGCAAAACAAAAGTCAACCCATAATAATAAAATAACCACGGAATACAAAACTTCAAAAATCTCAATAAAAAGGAGGTATCAACTAAGAAAAAGCTCAAGCTTACAAGAAGAGAAACTCGTCCTTCGCGTAAAAAAGAGGCCCGAGCAACAGTCGAAAGAGGTAGGACGGCACCACAACAAGAAGAGCGAAAAGAAGTACGAGAACATGACAGGAGACAAAAAAAAGTCGAATCTGAACCAAAACGACAGTGAAAAAAAGGACAACGCCCAAGAACTCCCCAACAACTCCATCCATCTCCCATCTCGTTTGTCCCCAGACTAGTATGGCGAGTTCACAATGTCGTCTTTGCCTAGCTTGTACCGCCCGCTGTTGGGGCCGCTGATCCGGCTGCCGGCGCCGCTGCTTGCGCGTCCACCTCCACCGCTCCGCCGCGCCAGCGCAGCCCCGGCGATGCTCTCCCGCGTCGGCCGCTTCAGCGACTTGTTGTCCACCATGTTGACCTCGTGCGGCAGCGCCATGATGATGTTCTTGTCCGTGCCGTACTGGAAGTCGTCCGCCTTGACGTCGTCGCGGTACCGCTTGATCATGTAGGGCGCCTTGCTGCCCCGCAGCACCTTCTTGAGGCTCCACTCGATCACGTACGGCCCCGTGGCCGTGATGATGCTCGTCTCCTCGGCGCCCTCGCCCGTGTTGAACTTGGCCGGCGTGAACGTGACCCCTTTCCCCGTCTCGTGCGCGAACTGCGCCACGTGCTCGGGCGTCAGAGCCAGGCGCCGCGGCTGCGGCTTGCTGTCGGCCGCGAACGGCTTCTCGAAGCCGAGGCGGCCCTCGTTCTTGCCGCTCGACTGCAGCGCGTCGATGAGCAGCAGGTAGGTGCGGCAGGTGCCCAGGATCCAGCGGCCGTCGGCCGACACGTCGAGGCCGAGGATGGGCTCGCCGAGCGCGGGGATGTGGGTCTTGGCGTTGATGCCGAGGCGGTCGAACAGGCGGATGTCGCCCTTGTTGGACGCGACGGCGATGTGGCCCTTGCCCGTGGTGGCCAGCGCCGAGAAGTCGTTCTTGGACACGTACTGCTTCAGCTCCGAGTCGACCAGCTTCGTTCCCG
Source organism: Sporothrix brunneoviolacea (assembly GCA_021396205.1). NCBI lineage: Eukaryota > Fungi > Ascomycota > Sordariomycetes > Ophiostomatales > Ophiostomataceae > Sporothrix > Sporothrix brunneoviolacea. Next base: position 24,139 of record WNYD01000213.1, read on the forward strand.
ACAGGCGGGGGTCGACGCGGTACAGGGCGTTGTGGGACACGCCCAGGAATGTGGGCTCGTGGGTCATCTGGGCGAACTTGTTCTCGGGCGCGAACGTGACGACGGGGATGTCCTCGTGCACCTTCCACTCGTCGACGATCTTGCCGTACTCGAGGTCCATGCGGTACAGCGTGTTGGGGTCGGCGTCGTTCTGCAGGACCATGTTGCGGTCCTCGTTGTGCAGCATGACCTTCTTGGGGCTGAACAGCTTGCCCTTGGGCGTCTCGATCTTGGAGATGTTGGTGGAGAACTCGAGCTGGTTGTTGGGCGTGTGCTTGAAGACGCCGATCTGCGAGCCGCGCACGACAAAGGACCGGTCGTGCTTGTAGCCGACGGCCAGCGCCTTATTGATGGCCTTGTCTTTGGGCTGGTAGTCCACGTCGTCGGCTTCCTCGTCGCTGTCGTAGTGCTCGCTTCTTGCCTTGCCGCCGTCGTCCTCTTCCTCCTCTTCCTCTTCCTCTTCTTCGGTTTCACGGCGCCTCTCTTCCTCCTCTTCCTCCTCCTCCTCTTCTGGGACGTCGGTCATGGCTAGGTCCGCAAACGCGTCGGCGACATAGTCCCGCTCCTTCTCCTTGATCTTGGACCACTTGATCTCGTTCAGCTGCTCCCACAGGGCGCGCAGCAGGCCTTCCTGGAAGCGCTCGAGCGTGGCCTGGTCCTTGAAGCGGAGCAGCCACGAGTAGGCGGTGCCGTCGCTGGTAAACTGATTGAAGATGAAGGACAGGAACTCAAAGTTGAAGACGGGGTTGATGTCGGCGACGATGGGCACGCCGAGCCAGTCGCGGTCCTTGCTCGCGACCTGCAGCCAGTACTGCCAGCGGCCGACCTCGCTGACGATGGCGGTGACCGAGGCGTCCTGCAGCACAAACGAGCCGGAGGGAAAGTCGAAGAAGTGCAACTCGGCGAGCTCGGCGGAGAGGATCTCTGTCGCCTCCGGTGCATCGCCGGCGGTCTTGAGGGCCGCCGCGGCCGTGCCTGCGGATTCTGTTGCAGTAGGAGCGGCGGCGACAGCCTTAGTGGGGGTATCAATCACGGTGGTGCCGACGTTGCCGCCGGCGGTGCCGGCGGACGCCCTGTCGCGCTTGGCGGCGCTCGCCGCACCGGACAGCATGGAGTCGGTGGAGGCGATGGAGCGGGCGAGGGAGGGGCTGTGGAGGGGGCTCGCGGGCGGGATGAGCTTGCCGGCGAACTCGAACTGGAGCAGGTCGTCGTCGGAGGCGGTGGTGAAGGGCTTGCGGTACTTGCGCTCGTACTGGCACTGCTTGGCGACGAGCTCGAACTGGCGCACCAGGCTGTCCTGGGTGGAGGCGCGGTCGCAGACAAACTCGTAGACGTCGCCGGCGTCGCCGGTCAGGTCGCGCCAGCAGAGGACGTGCTCGGCGCCTTCTTCGTCGCGCTTCTCGACGCGGAACTCGAGGGCCTCGTCGAGCAGGAAGGTCTTCTCGTCGTGCTCGGCGGCGAGGGGATCGGTCTCGGCGTCTTCCCCTCCTTCGTCGGCGAGCAGCTCAGCCTCGCCCTCCTCGTAGACGCGCTGGACGACGAGCTGGTACTGAAAGTCTTGGGCGGTGCGGCGGATGCGGGTGGTGGCGTCTTTGAAGAGCAGTTCGGAGTAGCCCTTGGGCGAGAGGGGGCGGACGAGGTACAGCTGGCCCTGGGGCAGCTCGATCATAGACTCCTGGCTGCTGGAGCCGAAGAGGAGCTTGGCAGCTGATGAAGTTAGTCAGAATCAGTGGCAATAGATGATGATGCAGTGGATTAAGGAAAAGAACTGGGAGAAATCGAGGTGGGGGGAAATCGACTTACCATTCCGGAGCACAAACATTCTTGGGGCGGGCCCTCCAGAGCAAACAGAGGAGGAGACGAGGACGCCTTCTTCTCTGGGAAAGCGGTGAGAGGGAGATGCGAGAGGGGTGACAGGGCTGTAGAGGTGGCGGTGAAGAGGGCAAACAAAATAATGATGCGAGACGAAAAAAAGAAGTTATATGGGAGCGACCGTTATGAGGCGAGCGAGCAAAGGAAGAGGGAGAGTATGACGAAAGACAGGCAGGCCGCGGGCCTTAGCTGAGACCTGAGAGAGGGGAACACGCGCAGTGAAATGGCAGATGGGCGTGGGACAGAAGGGCGACAGAAACGACGCGCGCAGCGGCAGGAGAGGACACAATGGCCTTTTCTGCAGAGTTCGTGATGCCTCCTTTTTTGTTTCTTTTTTTGTTCCAGTTTTACCCTTTATTTTATTTATTTTTATTTACGCTTAATATTTATTCCCTCTTGCTCTTTCCACTCTCGTGTTGTGGGTTCCTTCTGCAGCGCGCTCGTTATTTATTTTAATTTCGCAGTTTCTATTGCCCGTTTTTTTTCCTGAGCAGTTGCCCCTCTTTGTCGTTCGCCCTTGCTTCATGCGTCATAGCAACAAGGCCTCCCGCAGGCAGACGCTCGTTGCTAGGTGCTGCAGCCAATCAGGCGGCGTGTCGTGTGGCGTTCGGGCTTTTTGTTGCCTTTGTCATGACAGGCAGCGCTGCGATTGGCCCGCCACGACGGCCGCTGCAGGCCGCCACAGGCCGCCACAGATCGCCACAGATTGCCACACCTACGTCAGTGATGTGCGCAGGGTCAAGAAGCCTGCCTTGAGAGCTTGTGTACGAGTTAGATCTGAACGCTTCGCTCATTACAGTGGAAGACGAATTGGGTCTTGCTGGTTTTTTAGTTAACGTTTTTTTAGATTGCGGAGCAAGTCTGTGTAGCTTGTGTGGCTTTGCGGATACATTTTGCATCAGGGAGGTGTATTGAGGGAGCAATAGCTAACGAGGCTGAACTGGCTGTTACCCCTACTGTTGGTTCCCCGCTCACCCACACGAAAGGTGCGTTAGGCCCATCCGTCTTCGGCGTCTTTCTTATTTTATTCTATCCCTCCATACTCGGGACTTTCTTGGCAGTCACAATCACTGCGCCGCAACTGGATGCAACACGGCGTCTATCCGGCAATGCCTACTGTTCGCCGCTCCGGAAAGAGGACACCTGGCAACTTTCTCCAAAGTTCTACTATTTTCTACAGACGTATCCAGAATCTTACATATACCTAAGCACTCCTTAAAAGAATCCGCAAGGTGTAAATTTGTCGTATCCCCTTAGACCCGTATTAGGGCGAAGATATAAAAAAAGTAATAAGAATAAAAGAATATATATTACATGCCGTACTTTACTAGCAATAAAATTCTCGCTGAAGTGCTCGTATCGTTCAAGATTAAACGCCGTTAATAAATGATTATTTCCACGTCTTGCCTACCTATTATCGGCGCCTTTGTCTAACAGTATCCGGACGATCTCTTGGTAGCCTTCTGCCGAGGCCGCTTGTAACGCCGTGCCGTAGTGTCCGCCTGGCGCGTCGACGTCGGCGCCTTTGTCTAACAGCATCCGGACGATTTCTTGATGGCCTTCTGCCGAGGCCGCCTGTAACGCCGTGCCGGAGTGTCCGCCTTGCGCGTCGACGTCGGCGCCTTTGTCTAGCAGCATCCGGACGATCTCTTGGTGGCCCTCTGCCGAGGCCGCCTGTAACGCCCTGCCGCAGTCTCCGTCTTGCGTGTTGACGTCGGCGCCTTTGTCTAACAGCATCCGGACGATCTCTTGATGGCCCTCTGTCGAGGCTGCTTGTAACGCCGTGCCGTAGTCTCCTTCTGGTGCGTTGACGTCGGCGCCTTTGCCTAGCAGTATCCGGACGATCTCTTGGTGGCCCCATACGGACGCCGTTTGTAACGCCGTGCCGTAGTCTCCGCCTGGCGCGTTGACGTCGGCGCCTTTGTTTAGCAGCATCTGGACGATCTCTTGGTTGCCCCATACCGAGGCCGCTTGTAACGCCGTGCCGTAGTCTCCATCTGGCGCGTTGACGTCGGCGCCTTTATCTAGCAGCATCTGGACGATCTCTTGGTGGCCCCTTGCCGAGGCCGTCCGTAACGCTTGTCTGCCTTGCGCGTTAACGTCGGCGCCTTTGTTTAACAGTATCCGGACGATCTCTTGGTACCCCCCTGCCGAGGCCACCTGTAACGCCTTGCCGTAGTGCCCGCCTTGCGCGTTAACGTCGGCGCCTTTGTCTAACAGCACCTGGACGACCTCTTGATGGCCTTCTGCCGAGGCCGCCTGTAACGCCGTGCCGAAAGCTCCGCCTTGTTGCGCGTCGACGTCGGCCTTCTCGAGTAAGATATCTTGGACTACCGGCTTTAGGCCAAGATAGCTCGCTAAAACTAGATCTGTCCAGCCAACCCACCACAGATCCCTTTGCTCGAGGTGGCTAGGCGCCCAAATTCTCGCTTGATCCCCGTCTGTATTACAGAGCATACGTGCATCCTTCCGGGACTGGTCAGCAACGGCAGCTTCCTGGGAGATATAATGCAGAGGCCAGTAGGCAGCAGCATAATTGATCAATGGATACTCCTGATTATCGAAAGGTTTGACTCCAACGGGTTCGGGTAAATCCCCAAGTAAGAGGTAATCGAGACAGCATCGCGACATCGTGCTGTGCGACTGTGGTATGTTGAAGCACCCCTTCCATTTCGCATTCGGCTCGGGTTTTTCAGTAAGAAACTCCCTGGCTGTCTGGTGTATGAAAGACAGCTTCGAGTCATGAACAGTGATGAAGTGACCACACAGGCTCTTCACCACGGCCTTGAAGTCGGTCTGCCATCGGGCGTTCTCGAGTTCCTTAAGCGAATTGAATCCCTTCTCTTCTAGAGCTAATGTGAGGGCATAGTTGGCTTCGTCGAGAGTTAGAGGCCGCTCGGCGGCAAGCACGATTTGAAGAAGTATTCTTGTCTGCGTCGAGTCTTTGCCCCCGTCCAGGATTTTCTCATACGCTTGAGACACTTCTGCCGGTAGGAGAGACCGCAGTTTTTCTATATCGCGCTCTCTGCCGTATTCACCCAGATTTTCTGTAATGATGTCGAACGTCAGGGCAACCCAGAGGTATGTGCGATGCTCCATACTCTTGAGACACTTAGAAATCTTATCGCGGACCGGGTGAAAATCCTCTGGAAGCTCCGTGATCCTATAGCTAATGACTAGATCTATCTCGCGCTTGATTTCGTCAGACTTGTCATCCCCGTCGAAATGCATGTACTCGTACTGGGTCGTCGCGGGAAAGCTCCCGAAATTCCTCTTCAAATCGTCATCCGGGCGGCTTGTCACAAGGAACTTCAGCGCAGAGGAAGAAGTTCTGGACAGCTGGTCCGATTTGGAATAGAAGGCTCTTAGAGTGTCGATTATTTCTTTCCTATCGTTCTTGCCGCATTCGTCTAGGGCATCGAGGACGCAAATGATGTCTCCAGTAGGTGAAGCCGTGGCGCACTCGACCAGGATTTGCCACAGTTCAGAGAACTTCTCGGTAAGAGTCTTGCCATTGGCCTTGTGGTGCCCAAGCGCATGCTTGATCAGACTAGAGCTAGAGGGGCACTTGAAGAGCTGGTGCAGCATCGCACATAAAGCACGAGCGCCGTCCATACGGCCATCTCCTCCATCCTTGAAGAAGAAGTAGCAGACGGTTGACGAGGCAGTAGAAGTCAAAATGGCCGACGGTGTGACGCTAACAGTAATGACGTTTGCGGTCAACTGTCCCTCATCAATCAGAGATCGTGACAGGACCGACTTGCCACATCCAGGACCTGCGGAAACCCAGAGGAGACTTGACGCTTCGCTGTCGCGCCACCTGCAGAATTTCTCCCCCTTCAAGAACCATTCACACGTGCCGGGGACCCTAGCTGGGTTTATGTTCTTGTACCTCTGGTAGTCCCCCGCCGCCGTCGCCAGGTCTTGAAGCAGTCGTGTTTCCTTTTCGTCTTGTCGGTCTTCCTTCATGGTCTGAAGCATGTCATGCTGGATTTGACATGATTCCTGCATCTTCTGTAGCAGACTGTCTCTGCTCTCCCGAGCCTCCTTTTCGCGGAGCGGACCGATGATCTCGCGGCAGCGTCCATCCAGCTCATCAATCTTGCTTTTCGTCCCATCCCAGTCGTTGGATCTAGCCACGTCGCTCCATGCGCGCGAGAGCTGGGCGCTAGAGAGGTGGCAGATAACTCGGGCCTGGTACTCGGTGATGTAGGAATAAAGCTTGGCCAGGGGTTCGACGAGGCGCTGATAATGTTCTCGATGTATGGATTGGAGATAGATTTCTTCGCAGGCATGCCAGAAGACTTGAAGATCGCTGATCGAGTTGAAGCCCTCCAGCATAGCCTCGTTCTGCGCGGTACCGCTCGAAAGGACCTATCAGGGTTAGCAAGGGCCTGACAGCCAGGAACGTCGTGTACCTACCGGGAGGAGTAACGAAACACCAGACCACGCCAGCGCTGCGTATGGCTGGGCGCTCAAGGCGTCCTTGACGATCGGGTCAGACCAGAGGAGGAATTTTGCCAACCTCTCGACCTGTTTTCGAATCTTGACATCTCTACCGAGGACAGTGACGCCCCACTGCTTCTTTTCTCGGTCTTCCAGCAGCTTATTCACAATGCACTCGATGGACCATTCGGCTGAGCGGTTTTCGCCGGCTCCCTTGTCGCCTTGCAGCGAGGCTAGGTGCTTCTCGTAGTCTGCTACCAGCTCAGGTTCTCGATCTCGGACGATCTCGTAAGCCCGGGCCCATGGCCTGATGTCGCTGCTCGGCGGGGGAGCGGCTGTGTTAGGATCTGTCGGCTTAGCAGACGGCGGTGCGGGGGCCGGCGATGCGGGAGCGGGATTCGGAGACTGTGGAACTGACGGCGCAACCTGCGCAGGCGGAGCAGAGGTGGTTGGCGTGGAAGTAGGACTCGGCGGCTGTGGAAATGACGGCACGACCTGCTCTGGCAGCTGACGGACGCTGATCGTCGTGATGGGTGAGGTTTTGGAAACAGGCGCGGGTGGCGCGGGAGTCGAGGAAGTCCCATCGCTTTGCACCACTCTTCCGTCGTCCTTTTTCTTAGGCTTAAACAGCCCTTTGAACATCGAGCCACGTCCCATATTGCCCTGGAAGCCGAACTGCAGGAGGAAGGCCGATGGCTGCCTGTGCAGAAAATGTCCATCATTGCGATTTTGCCGCGGCCGGTATCGACGTTATGTATCGTGCGGCTGAAGAACCCTTGACGCCCGAGTGGTGCCTGACCAATACAAGGACCTGTTCATTGGTTTGGCGCCTCCAATACTACCCTCTCATGTCTACGGAGTATGTATGTATCAAGTCGCGCAGGCAAGGACGGCTTCCTGGACCCTTTAAACGCAGTCCTGTCGTAATGGTCCGTTACAAAACAAATCCCCCAACGAACTCAGCGAGACCCAATTCGCCTTTTACTGCACCTAGGAGAAAGATATTGTCTGTTAGTATCAGAAGCATGTGTGACAGGGGCCAGGCTGAATCCTGCAATCGATATTTCTTACTAATATAGAGTCACGTGGACGAGCACGTGCCATAGACAAGGCTAGCAGGGCTGCCAACTTCGGGCGGCCTGTAAGTCGTCTTGCCCCATATTCATCCTGCATCGTTGGTCTCATACAGGACCATCGCCATGATTGTGAGATGAGTGAAACTTGAACGAAACTTGAATGCTCTCAACGAGCGGTGCTCGCTGGCTATCTGAACAGCCAACCACAGTAATCATGTGATCTTCCCGACATCCCTGGCCCGTAGGCTCGTGTGATATCTCGACAGCCTTGTGGTCCTCATACGAGCAGTTTTAGAGTTCTGGAGCTCTGGAGTTCTGGAATAAAAAACAACTACCGTTTTCACACCCCACGACCTCTCCACGATCGCTCCCCGTACACCGCGCATTTCTTTTTCCATCAAACTTCAAAAGTCCGGTTCTACTGTCTGCACCCTGCCCTCGCCCCCATTTATTTCTCTCCTTCATGTCCCGCGCAGCTCCTTTCTCGTCCTAACATGGCGAAACGAATGCGATTCGCGCCTCTTGGTGTGCCGCAGCTTTTTTTCGACTGCGGCGCTCTGTTCCGAGAGCAGTTTGTGGGATTCCGCGATGTTGCGAGTTCGTACCATCCTCTTTTTTTTTTTTTTTTGGTATTCGAGCTCCATTCGAACAAGGTGCCCTTCTTATGCCTTCGTATGCCTTCGTGTGCTAATTGTTTCAATTTACTAGTTATTGCCAAGTCCAGACAATGGGGCCGACCTGCTATCGCAGCGGCCCGGGCCCTCGCGATCACGGATGTCAGACAGCGGCCGATTTCGCCAGACTGTATGGCGGCAGCCGATGGTTCCGCTTTTATTTCAGCAACCTGGAGTCGCCTTGCGGAACCATCGAGTTCCGGAGACTGCCGGCGTCGCTCGACGCAGAGACGGCCGCGCACTGGACCGTATGGATTCTCTCGTTCGTGGCACCCTGGAGAATGAGCGCTTGGTTCGCACCCGCCACCCGGCATTCTTCGACACACGCAAGTGCTGTGTCGGCATACTCTATTTGCGGGACGGCAGCAGGATGTGGGTGGTCTGGTCCCTTGCTCCTTTCGTTCGGTTCGATGTGCTGGACTCCGACATCGCCGGATGCTGCTAGCTGCCTTGGGCTACGCATTCGTCTGCTGGACGGAAGCCCAGCACTTACGACGGTGACGCATGGCTTCGTTCGCATACCTGGGCGACGTCTCTGCAGCTCTTGGAGGTGCCGTTGACTGCTTCCGGACGACAACGGATACTCTTCGCATGGGTCGAACCGCCCGCGCCGCAGGCAAGCTTTGATCTTCCCTGTGTGCGTAAGCGCGACATGCCAACGTCAAACACGCCATTGGGGAAGTGCGTGTCGCTCGAGGAGGGCAGCTTGCGGATCGGCACGATTTCGAAGACATTTGACAGCCCAAGCTATTTCTGGCCGTACCCAAGCGGATACAAGCATGACCTTTCGCTCATCACACAGGTAGAAGCGTGAAGATGAAAGGCTGCCGCTTTTAGGGTCCCCGCCTGGTCTCCCGCTTCCCCACGGATGGAAGGAAGTCACCGACGCGCTGGATGGAGCACCTCTTTTCGTCACGCCGAGCCATGGAACCGTCGCAGGCCCAAGACGTGCCACGGGGCAGTGTGCAGCATGCCGTAGCGGAGGGCACACAATATCTCTGGGACCCAGAGACATTGCATCAGTCGGTATGACTGCTGTGGCGTTGTGTCCCGCCGCCGTCAACACTGGAAGGATTGAGTGGTGCCGCCTTGGAGGCGCAGAAACGTATGTTTCGCTCAGTGGCGGGCCAATCCGGGAGTGTCCTCTGTCTGGGGCGGCCTACAGACGCGACAACAAAAGCATTGGCTTTTCAGAACTTCGAAGTTTCCTGTACGTGGGGAGCAACCTCGAATCTTGATACGTGACGTCCACTATGAGCGGGGGGGCCGAGAAGAAAACAGAAGACGGAGCATCAGATCTGGGCGGATCCGCTAGGAAAGAAAGCAGCATGGTGGATGACAGGCAGGGGGCTGCAGGGGTGCCAGGTGAGCCAACCGGGGTCGGGTTAGCCTCGTCGACTCGATGCAGTATCACCAAGAACGGGCATGGCGTTTCAAGGAGGAGGACCGGTGAGGAGGATGCTGCCTGCTGCTGCTGCCTGCACATTGCGGAGCCGGTGGAATGTTGTTCCCAGGAAGAAGAGATGCTCTGTTCGGTCTGGCGAACTGGGCTGCGGACAGGGCAGTCGAGGTCGCGATGTACGAGAGACCGTCTGTGAAACTCGTCTCGCGGGACATTAGAGACTTGTATACAGACGATCAGGCGCTGTTCTTTTTCTTCTTATTTTGTTTTAATATTTTAATATTCCTACTGTCATCTGGAAAGAGAATGGCCTCGACCGGGGCAGGCAGCGCCGTCTCCTTGGGCTCTTTGATCGGCGTCGGCCTCGGGCAGCCCAACGAGTAAGACCTGGGCCGCACCGCTGCTCCAGGGCGCACCTGTGATACGAGCTAACGGCGCGTCTTCTTCGGAGCAATAGGTGGTTTTTGTTCAAGGCCCCTGCCTTGTCGGCGGGCGCGCGGACGGCCATGGTCGTGGCCGGCGCCGGACTCTTAGCCGTCGGGGCCAGCTCCGAGCTGTTTGTGCGGGCGGCGCTGGTGCTGCGGAGGGTCAACTGGAGGACGGTGTCGGCAGGCATAGTGCATCTGGCCGAGTGCAGCCGGTGGTTCTTCACGGTCGTCAACATTACGCGGGAAGTGCACAAGCGATGGTAGTTGCGTTCGGGGTGGAGGAAGCATTTTGGATTTGAACTGGGCGGTATTAGGCGGAAAGCTGATAGGACGATCCAACCCTAGACGTTATTTGCTGTTCTCTGTCGGTCTCTGGTGTGCACCGACGACCACAGTTGTGTGCAGGCTGCCCTCGGAGTTCCCGGCCGTGCTGCAGCACTCTCGTTCTCTCGCAACATCTGATAACTCGTGGACAATTGACTACATGTTTCGACCATTGCAACGCCCGTCGCATTTCCAACGGCAAACTTGCCAACGGCCTTCCCTCTCCTCGTGAAATGCCAAGAAGAAGCCGAAACTCGCACGCGTCGCCGTCCCGATCTGCACGTCCGCGGAGACCTGACGTGGTATGTGGTTTGGTGGCCTCCGACGTTTGTTCGCCTGCCGCCTTGCTTTTTATTTCTCTTATCTCTTGCGACTCTGCTTTATTTTTACTTTATTCTCTCTCTCTCTGAAACACGCTTTCTGTCTAGAAGAAACAGGGCAAAATGGCCTGGAGAGCGTTCGTTTCAGAATTGGGTGGTGGATCGGAGGGCTGCGCCGGAAATGACGCACATCCGGCAGAACGAGGGCAGAGGGCAGAGGGCGAAGGGCATGAAGGGGGGGGGGGGACAAGGAGAACGAAATCAATCGCATCCTCGTGCAGAGATAGATCCCGGCGGCTGATCCCGTCCTGGTGCAAGCAGGAGGAGAAGATGGCGACACCGATCAAGAAGTAAAAGGGACGTGCGAAAGCTCGAAGCTCGAAGCTCGGGGATCAAAGCTCGACAAGGAAGCGAGATGCGCCGAAGAGGAGAGGAAAAAAGAGTCTCGAATTGAGTGACGGTATTCTGCCAGGTTTTTTCTGTCTTCTTCTTTTCTTTCTTTTTGCTGTTCTCTTGTGCTTCTCTTCTCTGCCTGCTCTTCCTTCGTCTTACTCCCCTGCATCTCAGCGAGGCTGAGTTCTATTTTCAGCACCACTCCCCCCCAGTGTGTTGCATCACCACATCTTTTTGTCTGGCTTGTGTCTGCGTGGCTTTGGCTGTTTCTTGTGCATGCATGAGGCTGCTGACGTACGCTTCGTCTGGCACAAGGCTGTTTTTGGTCTTTCTTTTGATGATCGAGGGCGTGGTGTGCATCTCTGGCGATAGAAGCCGTTCGGCGTCATTGCTGGCCATTTCCATTTTTCAACGCCCATTGTTTTAATCACTGCTCATTCTTCTCTTCTTCTTCTTCTGCTTCTTCTTATACTTTTTTATTTTTAATTTCTATGATTTTTGCGCCATACATCCTCGCACAATGAAGTACGCACGCATCCTCCTCTTCCTCGTCGCACCGCCTGCAGCGGCTGCCGGCACCGCGTCCACCTCCACATCCTCCCACACGACAGGCACATCAATACCATCAGGAACGACAACGACGACCGCATCATCGGCGACGGACACCGCCACCTCCCTCCCGGGCCTCGTCGCCCAGGTCCCCGCCTGCGCCCTCCGCTGCCTCGCCTCCGCCTCCACCGACCTCGGCTGCGCGGCCACCGACCTCAGCTGCGTCTGCCGCAGCAGCGCCAGCGCGAGCGCCTCGCTGGCCGCCCAGCTGGGCGCCTGCATCCTCGTGTCGTCGTCCTGCAGCAGCAGCGACTTGAATGGTGGGTCACCAAGAGATGTGGAAGAACACCAAAGAGATACGGAAGACGTGAGACTAACCGGGGCAGCCATCGAGTCCCTCGCCCCCAGCATCTGCGCGCAGGTGTCGACGGCCGCGTCGGCCGTGCTCTCGGCCGTGTCGACCGAGATCGTGGCCGAGCTGGCGACGGCGACGGCGACGGGCACCAGCACGGCGACAAAGAGCGGCGCCTCCTCCAAGACGACGTCGTCCGCGGGGGCCGCAGCCCCCCCTGCCGGCACGCGGGCGACGATGGCGCTGCTGGGCATCGGCGGCGTGGCCGTGCTGGCGGTGTATGCATTGTAGGGGGGGGGGGCTTCTTCACATGGGGGTATTTTTCATGGGGTTCCTGGGAACGGACTACGGGAAACGGACTTCACATATTGGGTTGTACATACATATCAGTTCTTGCATATTATTTTTATTTCCTTTCTCGTAAACGATTGCTGTATCGCAATGTGATCTATCTATTTTGTTTTGCATTCGCGCTTTTTTTTTTTTTTTTGGCATCGCATCACCCTACTACGCCTTGACGTCCACGGTGATGTGCCACACGCGCCGGCCCTTGTCGTCGCGGCCCTTGTCCGCGGCCCCGCGCACCGCCCGCTCCTCGCCCACGGGCAGGATCACGTCGAGGCCCTGGCCCAGCCACAGCGGCGCCCACGCGGGCGCGCCCTCGACGGTCGCGGCGACCTTGACGCCGGCGGAGGCCTTGACCTCGATCTCAGACGAGTCGGTGCTGTACGTCAGCTGCACCTCGTAGATCGGCGACCGGCCCTGCGCGCTGATGCCGTCGTCCTCGAGCCAGGTGTTGGCGTGCGCCTTTCCTGCGCTCGCCGCCTTGTCCGCCGGCGCCGGGAAGATCTCCACGGCCCGGTAGTCGTCGAGCGCCACGCCGGGGAACTCGGCCTGCTCGGCCGCGGCGACGCGCGAAGTCGTCGGCAGGTTGCGGCCGACGGGCACGGCGCCGCCGCAGCGCGCCAGCACGGGGATGGACGCGTGCCAGGCCGAGCTGATCGTGTGCCACTGGCCGGCCGCGAGCCACTCGTAGGGGGCGTTGACGTTGAGGAAGCCGTCGGCGGTGGAGGGGCCCGACGACACGGAGCCGTCGGCGGACCGGGGCAGGTACACCTCGGCCGTGGACAGGCCCGGCTCGTACACGCCCGACACCAGCAGGCTGTCGCCGAACCAGAACTGGGTGTCGCCGTCGAGGATGCGCGCGGTCCACACCTCCGGGTCCGCCTCGTAGCCCCAGCCCGTCCAGCGCATGGGCGGCAGCGCCGTCAGGTGCGACTGCAGGGCCTGCGCGTAGGTGTAGGGGATCAGCTCGTAGCGGCGCTTGATGGCCTGGCGCACGAGCGGCGTGGCCGACGGGTGCATCCAGGGCTCGATGACGGCGCCGACGAGGTTGTCCTCGGGCGAGGTCTTGTAGCAGTTGATGGCGAAGCGCGGCTGGTGGATGCCCAGCTGGATCCAGCGCACGAGGTGCTCGGGCGTCGGCTGGGGGCCCTCGAAGCCGCCGATGTCATGGCCGTAGCACTGCAGCAGCGAGAACCCGGCGTTGAGCGAGAGGGCGTTGGCGCCGCGCATGCCGGCCCAGCTGGTCACGTTGTCGCCGCTCCACGACGAGCAGGCGTACCGCAGCGTGCCCGCCGTGGCGCTGCGCGTCAGCACGAGGGGCCGCTCGTCGGGGACCGCGTCGACGCAGGCGTCGTGCGAGCTCTTGCCCATGAGCTCGGTGTGCACCGCGCGGCCCCAGAGGCCGACGCTGGCGTTGCCGAGCCCCGCCGGCACGGGAACCGTCTCCAGCGCCAGCTGCCAGTCGTCGCTGAAGATGTTGTACTCGTTGTTGTCGTTCCACATGGCGTCGATGCCCACCTCCTTGAGCGCGCGCACGCCGTCGTACCACCACTTGAAGGCGGCCTCGCTCGTGAAGTCCAGGTGGGCGCCCTCGCCGCTCTCGCCGCCGCCGGCGCTCCACAGCCGCGCGACGGCCGTCTTCTTCTCGTCCTTGGTCACGCTCGGGTCCTGGAAGAAGGCGTTGGCCGCCTTGAGCGCCGGGTACGCCGGGTGGTTCGCCAGCACGTAGGGCTTGATGTTGGCCAGCAGGCGCACGCCGCGCTTGTGGCACTCGGCCGTGAACTGGCGCGGGTCGGGGAAGCGGTGGTAGTTCCACGTGAAGACGTTGCGCGTCTTGGGCGGCACCTCGGAGATGGTGTAGCCCGAGCTCATCTGGAAGGCCGACACGGGGATGTCGTGCTGCGCGCACTTGTCGATGAAGTCCACGACCACGTCGGCCGAGCGCGGCTCGTCGATCATGGTGTACATCATGCCGCCGCTGATGTAGCCCATCATGTAGCGCGGCGCCAGCAGCGGGTAGCCGACGACGTCGGCGTACAGGCGCACGACGTCGGCGACGCTGCGGCCGACCAGCAGGTACTGCTCGAGGCCGCCGTAGGCCTGGCGGTAGACCTTGAAGTGGCCCCACATGCCGTCGATCTCGGAGCCGATGTTCCACACGCCGCGCGCGTGGGTGGTGGAGAAGATGCCGACGCAGCCCTGGGGCGTGACGTGCACCAGCAGCGGGATGTGCTTGTACAGCGGGTCCGTGCGGTAGGCGTCGTAGCCGAAGGTGTCGCTGGCGGTGATGTGGAAGCCGCGGCCGCCCAGGTTCATGGGCGCGGCCTTCTCGCCGAGCCCGACGTAGAGGTCGCCCTTGTTGTAGTTGGAGTAGTGGGCGACGCCCGTGCCGTCGGCCACGTAGGACCGGTAGCCCAGGTCGCGGTAGAGCGGCTTCTCGACGCCCTCGCGGAAGAGCGAGACGACGGGCGCGTCGGTCCAGTCGACGACGGCCTTGACGTCGCCGACGCTGACGGTGTAGCTGCGGGCGGCCGCATCGAGGGTGGCGCTGGGGCTCTGTGTCTTCTCAGCGGCGGACGAGGCGAAGCTCGACTCGAGCCTCTTGGCGCTGGGGAAGGGGGGCAGGGGGTGGCTCGGGGCGGTGAAGGTGGTACGGAAGATGCCTGGCCGGACGGCTTCGAAGGTGAAGTCGAAGTGGGTGCCGTTGATGTCGTCGGTCGACTGCAGAGCTATGGAGGGCGAGGCAGACGCCGCGGCGCTGCTGCTCGGCTCTTGCAGAGCATATTTCTGCAGGGTGTGCTCGAATTGGTGCAACATTGTGACTGTGTTGAAGGGGGGGGGGAGGGGGAGAGGAGGGAGAGAGGGAGAGAGGGAGAAGAAGAAGAGAAGAAGAGAAGGAGAAGAAGAAGGAGATGACGGAGACGTTTACAGAAAAGGGGGAGGGAGCTTAGAACGGAGAGAGAGAAGGCCTGTTGTTCCTGAAAAGGACGAAACACGCAGCTGTGTTATAGCACTGGAGCAGCACTGGAGCTCCCCGATGACGGGCCATGAAGCATCACGAGCGGAGCGAGATGCAGCGAGCCGAGGGGCTAGGGGGGGCCGCGACGGAGAGACATGAAAAAGGCAATGGATGACTACAAGAGATGCTCATACGGCGGCGGGCACAATACGCAGCAAACAGCAAGTACAGAGCAAGTACAGAGCAAAGCACACGCCCGCGGACGTGTGGTCACCTGTGTCGGTCATCTGGGCCAGGGACCGGGTCCGCAAGCGGAGCAGCGTGGACCGGGCGGCCAGTCGAGGACTTCCTTGGGGGCGATGCCGCTGGCATCCAGTGGGCGCGGGTGGAGAAGGAGGGCCGTTGGAGACAGCCAGTGGGCAGAGAGAGGGCGAGGAGAATGCTGGAGATGGCCCGGGGATGGGCTGGATGCACTGGCATCCCGCGGGATGGTCTGCGTTAGGGGGGGAGTTAGGGGGAGTGAGGAGGAAAAAAAAGGGGGGGAAGGGCGCGAATGAGGAGAAGAGGAGAAATGGGGAGAGGGAGGGGAAGGGCGAGGAGAGGGAGTGAGAGAGGAAGATGAGAAAACAAAAAAAGAAGTGGACAAAGAGCCGGGGAAAATGTGGGAGAAGGGGGAAAAGGAAGGGGAAAAAAGAAGAAAAACAGAAAAAGAAAAAAAGAGCAACATCGAGACGAGCGAGAACCAGCTCTCGTTCGGCCGGCACAGCTACGGGGAGAGCTCACGAAATGCCCATGAAATGAAGCAATGCTGTCGTCCGTACTCCAATTGCTGCTCTGCCTGCCAAGGCGATCGAGCTGTCCACGATGCCGCCATGTTGGAGAAGGGATGTCGTGTGTCATGGAAACCGGAGAGACGATGCTGGGGGGAGACACGACGTGGGCGGCCAGCCAATGGGAGTGCACGGCTGAGCTGAGGGCCGAGCCACGTGGGGCGCTGGCTTTTATACGGTGTGCCTACAGTGCCAAGTCGGTCCACGCACAGTTCCTAGCCGCGCCCAGCCCGTCGGGGCATCTCGACGTCGTTCGCGATGTCTCCGGATCGACGGGATCCTCCGTATGCGTATATACACGCGCTGCTGCACGCTCGGTCTCGACCGAGGTTTTTCCGCCACCCACCCTCATCTTCGTCCACGTCGACCGGCGAGGCTGGACCCTCTCTGGATCCTCTTGATTCCAGCTAGTGCATTCCTCGTCTTCTTCATCGTCCTCTTCTTCCACTTCGCTGCCAGTAGCGCCTGCTAGCCTCCCGGGAAAGCGACGGAAACGCCTGCGGACAATTTGCTGCCCTCCTGGCGACACAAAGGCACGCGAGGACCCACCCGTCGGCCGTCCTGGCGTGCCTCTGTGGCGCCTCTGGAACGGTCTTGGAGCGTCTTGGGAGCATCTTGGAGCCTTTTGGGAGCTCCTCTCGAGCATCGCTTCTCCACATCGCCGCGGCCGCTGAGCCAGCACCAAGACAAAAGCAGCAAACGCAGAAGAAGACGCACAGCAGATTGGTGGCCTTTTCAAATGCCGCCGCTGCTAGCTTCGGCAGGGCGTGCCAGAGAGGGCCTCGTCGTCTCCCGGTGGCTCTCGGTGGCGGCGTGGCCGTGATGTTAGATTGCGAGGGCGAGTGTCCCGACCGTCTTCTGCGTCTTTTTTCTGTCTGGTGTCGCGGACTTTGATGTCCGTAAGGCTAGCGGCCGTCTGCTGCACCATCGTCATCTCCGTCACCTTCACCTTCATCTTCACCTTCGTCTTCACCTCCCCCATCCTCACCGTTTTCCTACGTCGTATATTCCCCATCTGCCGACACCCTCTGCCGACACCCTTGTCCAGCGCTCGTGTCACTTCCTCTCGACGTGCACCGTCCACCACCACCCCGGCAATCTCGCCTCTACCGGACAGCCGAGGTGACCGGCTTGGCCCGGCGGCGTGTTATGTCTTATTCCCGTTGTTTCCATATTGCTCCCGCTATACGTCGTATTGCAGATATCCGCCGCCTTTTACCTCTTTTTCCATGGCTTCGTCCTTTTTTTTCGAGCTAAGACAGCTCGTTCTCGCATCCTCCCCTCACCACCCTCCATTGTCCACATGCCCCGGCCGTGCCCCGTTTCCCCCTTCTCCCCCTTCCTCCCCCGACCTGCTACCCCCTTCACCCCACACGTTTCCTCCTTTTTCCTCTTTGGCCTCGCTTTTCGCCTCTTTCCCCCGATTATATTTCCCCAAGTCGACCTCCCCCGCAGTCCCTTTTGTTGGGTGAGTGTGTGTGTTTTTCCATTTGTTTCCATGTGTCCCCGAGTCAGCCCGCGCCTGCTCGCATGTCCCCTTCGTCTTTGGCAAGCCTCAATGCATCCATGCATCCTTCTCCGCACGTATTCGTCCTCCGTAGCAGATAATGAATAAGTAGCCTGCCCGACTACTCCGTATAGGCTAGCCCGGGTGCGCCATCAGTCGACACGCCTCGTCCCATCCGCGCCTGGCCGCGCCCTGGTCGACGGATTTGTCGACGAATTTGTCTTGCCATGGTCACCTGAGACCAGCCCGACTACCGCAGTTTCGCTGGAGGCCGTTAGCCCAAGTGCCGAGCAACCATCGTAATTACTCCATCTCCGTGGCGTTGCGGGGAGAGAGCGAGGAGGACGAGGAGAGCGAGGCGAGTGAGGAGAGAGACAGACCCTTTCCCCAGTCCCCCCCCCCCGGGGTCTTGTGAGCACGGCCACGTCTCTGGGCCTCGTGCTTCTGGGGCTAGCTCTCGGGCTGCTTTGTTCCACGACGACGGAAGAACTCTGGAGAAAGCCTTGTTTGTGTACGACGAGCCTGTCTACAAATTCGTCTGCTCGCCCCGGCCTCGTTTTTTGGAGTTTTGTGTGTAGCCCATCATTCATCCCTTTCGACGCATTCTATAAGCGTTTTATAATACCCCCCTTGCTACGTTACGTATTTTTTTCTCTTCGTCTTTTTCATTGCTATTTCCATTTCGTTCGGCTTCATTTTCTTCTTCTATATTTACTATATTTCGTTGTCTCCCATCGCCTGCTATGGCCGACTCTTCGCAGAAGCCCGGCATCGAGGCCGTGGAGAACAACGGGGCCGTGCCTGCTCAGGCCGTCCCCGCCGAGAAGAACGAAGACTCCCACGGCATCCAGCCCGCGCCGCCCCACGACGCCGCTGATCCCACGGCCGGCCACCGCGTCGATGCCGCCGCCGAGCTGCTGCGCAAGATCGGCGACGCCAACGGCGGCGACCGCATCATCGTCACGCCCGAGGACAACAAGCGCATCCTGCGCAAGATCGACCTCGTCATCCTGCCCATCATCCTCACCGTCTACTTCCTGCAGGCCCTCGACAAGGCCACGCTGGCGTACGCCTCCGTCTTCGGCCTCGTCACCGAGACGCACCTGGTCGGCAAGCAGTACTCGTGGCTCGGCTCCATCGTCTACCTGGCCCAGCTCGTGGCCCAGCCCGCCATCGCCTGGCTGCTCGTCAAGATCCCCGTCGGCAAGTTCATCAGCTTCGCCGTGCTGGGCTGGGGCATCGTGCTGGCGACCATGCCGGCCGCGCACAACTTCGGCGGCCTCATCACCGCCCGCTTCTTCCTGGGCCTGTTCGAGGCCAGCGTGGCGCCCTGCTTCATCGCCGTCACGCAGATGTGGTGGCGCCGCCGCGAGCAGACGGCGCGCGTCAGCTTCTGGTACGCCATGAACGGCGTCACCAACATGTTCGGCAGCCTCATCACCTACGGCCTCGGCCACATCAACTCGCCGCACCTGGCCTCGTACCAGATCATCTTCCTCTTCTTCGGCGTCATCACCGTCGCCTTCTCCGCCGTCATGTTCCTCTTCATGCCCGACTCGCCCGTCGAGGCCAAGTTCCTCGACGACAACGACAAGGTCCTCGCCGTCGAGCGCCTGCGCATGAACCAGATGGGCGTGCTCTCGCGCGAGTGGCGCTGGGACCACGCCAGGGAGGCCCTGCTCGACGTCAAGACCTGGTGCTGGACCGCCCTCATCTTCTCCATCAGCATCCCCTCGGGCGGCATCTCCACCTTCGGCCCCCTCATCATCGAGTCCTTCGGCTTCAACTCCTTCGACACCATCCTCTTCAACATCCCCTTCGGCTTCGTCCAGCTCGTCGCCACCGTCGGCGGCGCCTACCTCGCCACCTACCTGCGCAAGAAGGCCCCCGTCCTCGCCCTGCTGTGCCTGCCGCCCATCGCCGGCTGCGTCGTCCTCTACGTCGTGCCCCACGACGCCTCCCACAAGGCCGCCCTGCTCGTCGGCTACTACCTCATCTCCGTCTACCCGGGCATCACCCCGATCATCTACTCCTGGTCCTCCCAGAACACCGCCGGCGACACCAAGCGCAAGTGCGTCACCGCCATCCTCACCATCGGCCAGTGCACCGGCAACGTCATCGGGCCCCAGCTCTACAGCACCGGCGACGCGCCCCTCTACCGCCGCGGCCTGCGCAGCAACCTCGCCCTCTACATCGTCCTGCTCGCCCTCACCGGCCTGACCTCGCTCTACCTGGTGCGCCTCAACCGCCTGCACTCCGTCAGCCGCGTCGCCGCCGGCAAGAGCGCCACCATCGTCGACTTCTCGCTCTTCTCCGCCAAGGACGCCGACCGCATCGCCCAGGAGATGGCGGCGGCCGGCGGCGAGGACGGCAACGCGCCCACGGGCGACAACGCCTTTGACAACCTGACGGACCTGCAGAACAACGAGTTTGTGTTTGTCTATTAAGTTGGGAGGGGGGGGGTTGCAAATGGTTTCGCGAGAGCAGGGGAAAAAGGCCTGTTTGGAATAAACGTCTTAGTTTTCAATGTACATTTTCTGAAATGATAAAAAAGAAAAAAGCCAACATTATTTTTTAACGAATACAGTAAAAAGTTGCTTTCTGTGACATGACAAATGAAACCGTAAATGAAAAGCGTGAGTCAATAGCAAGACATGCCATGCAATCAAAAAGAAAGGCGTATGCATAGCAAGATATGCCATTGCAATCAAAAAATCAAAAAAATCAAAAATCGTCCCGCTTAGGCGTAGACTCCCATCCTATGCACCCAGCTCGACCTCCTCTTCGTCCAAGAAGCCGAGGCCGCTGTCGTACCGCCGCCGCTTCTTTGTCGCCCGGCCCTCGGGCGTCGACGGCTGCGCTTCTGCGTCGTCGTTGCCGGGGCTGATGCTGCTGCTGCTGCTGCTATCGCCGCCGCCGCTGCTCCGCCGCCCGAGCGACAGCAGCCGCCGTCCTGGCGTCGTCATCCTCTTCTTTGAGTTCGTTGTTCCAGACTCTGCTGTGGATGCAGACAGCATCAGCTCCTGCCCCAGCCGGCCCACCCGCTCCAGCTCCGCCTGCAGCGTCGCCACGGCCGCCCGCGCCCGCAGCTTCTCCGCGTCGAGCGCCGCGCCCAGCCCCGCGTTGTCGACGCGCAGCTGCCGCGCCG
>WNYD01000214.1:0-44337 GCA_021396205.1 Sporothrix brunneoviolacea
GCCGCCGAACGGCTCGCCGCCGGCGACCACTCGCATCGCGCGCAGGGCCGAGGCGACGTTGCCGACGCTGCTGGCCGCCGCCGACGAGGCGATGGCGGGGACGTGGCCCAGCAGGCCCTCGAGCGTCAGCGCCGGCTCGTAGGCGGTGGCCGCGCCCATCTCGTTGGCGTGCAGCCAGTCGAGCTGCGCCTCGGTCAACGTCACCTCCTCCTCCTTCTCCTCCTTCTTCTTCTGCTCGTCGCCGCCCTTGTTGTTGCCGCCCTTGCGGCGGGAGAACCGCTTCTTCTTTGCCGGGCCCCCCCTGGTCGCGCCGCTTCCCGGGCCAAACCGGCCGGCAAACCGGCCGGGCCTCCCACCCTCGCTGGACCCTTGCTGAAATGCTGGGTTGCTGCCGCCGCGGAATCGCCCGCCCGTTGCGCTGCTCGAGACGCCGCTGGGGCCGGGGAAGCCGGCGCCGCCGCGGGGCAGGCTGCGGACGTTGATGATTCCAGAGCCGGAAAAACCGTCACCGCCGCCGCCGCCGCCGCCTCCGTCCCTGCCGGGCCCTGACGAGAAGTGCGGGTTGGAGCCGGCCGGCCGAGACCGGGGCGCGTCGCCGTCGGAATCGGCTGTTCGCCGGAAGGGAGAGGGTCGGGAGGGTGTGCTGTCGTCTGTGTTGCCGCCGCCGAGGGAGCTGACCTCGGAGGCCGCAGCCGCTAGGCGGTCCTGGCGGCCCGGCACCTGCTTGAGCACGGCCTGGGAGGGCGTCGAAGAGAAGAAGGCCGCTGTTGTCGTCGTCGCCGGGCTTGGTCTGCGAGGGCCGGCGGCGAAGCCGGCAGGAAGCACGCCGCGCGTGGTCCGCTCCAGGGCGGAGCGAAAGGCCGGGCGATGCATTGCTTCCCGTGATTCGCAGGGTATTGGCTGTGGTTGGATTGTTGGCAGTTGATGCGTTCGAGGCACGACGATAACCGAGCGCAGAGACGATGATGTCGAGACGGGTAAAAAATAGGACGACGAAAATTGACCAAGAGTGCGTCGAGGTGCGTGATTGGCCAATTGTCCAGCTTTAGTGGGGCGACAACATCGGTGGTCAAAAATTACAGAGGACAGTACAGAAACACGCTATAAATATAGTGCTCCTAGGGGTGGAAAGCAGCAGAGAAGCTGTAATTACAAGTGGCTACAGGCAAGCTCGAGAGCAAATGCAAGGAACATTTCTGATTTAACCAACTCAGCTCGTGTTTTGTATGCCAGTCTCGTCTCTCCGTCAGAAGCTTTTCTTCCAAAAAAATTATTATGAATATGAATCCAATATAGCAGCGCAGAACTCCATGGACAGCCCGATCGTTTTGACCCCTTTGCTTTCGACACTCGACTACGCCTGGAGCGGCTTGCCCATGCCGCCGGTCGTAACCATCTTCGTGACCTGGTACTCCTCGATGCCGTACGCAGAGCCCTCGCGGCCGAAGCCAGACTCCTTGACACCGCCAAAGGGCGAGGCGGGCTCCGAGATCAGACCGGTGTTGACGCCGACCATGCCGACCTCGAGGTGCTCGGCCACGCGGTAGATGCGCTCAATGTCCCGCGAGAAGAAGTAGCCGGCCAGGCCGACCTCGGTGCTGTTGGCAAAGCGCACCACCTCGTCCTCGGTGTCGAAGGGGAACAGGCCGGCCACGGGGCCGAACGTCTCCTCGCGCGCCATGAGCATCTTCTGGGTCAGGCCGGTGATGACGGTCGGCGCGAAGAAGTTGGGGCCCAGCTCCGGCAGGAAACTGCCGCCCTCGATGACCTTGGCGCCTTGCTTCTCGGCGTCGCGGACGTGCTCGTTGGCCTTCTTGGCGGCGCGGTCGTGGATCAGCGGGCCGTGGGTGGTGCCCTTCTCGAAGCCGTTGCCGACTTGGAACTCGCGGACCTTGGCGGCAAACTTCTCGGCGAAGGCGTCGTAGATGCCGCGCTGCACAAAGATGCGGTTGGCGCAGACGCAGGTCTGGCCCGACGAGCGGAACTTGGACGTGATGGCGCCGGCGACGGCGGCATCGACGTCGGCGTCGTCGAACACGATGAACGGCGCGTTGCCGCCCAGCTCGAGGGACAGCTTCTTCAGCGTGCTCGAGCACTGCTTCATCAGCAGCTTGCCGACGCCGGTCGAGCCGGTGAAGGAGATCTTGCGGATGGTGGGGTGGGTGGTCAGCGCCAGGCCGACCTCGGGCGTGTTGGCGAGGGCGGTGAAGATGTTGACGACGCCGGCCGGGATGCCGGCGCGCTGGCTGAGCTCGGCCAGGGCGAGGGCCGTGAAGGGCGTCTCGCCGGGGGCCTTGCAGACGACGGTGCAGCCGGCGGCCAGAGCGGGGCCGATCTTGCGGGTGATCATGGCGGCGGGGAAGTTCCAGGGCGTGATGAGGCCGCAGACGCCGATGGGCTCCTTGATGGTGTAGACGCGGTTGCCGGGGACGATGGAGGGGATGGTCTGGCCGTAGACGCGGGGGGCCTCCTCGCTGAACCACTCGAAGAAGTTGGCGGCGTAGACGGCCTCGCCTTTCGCGTCGGCCGCCGGCTTGCCGTTCTCCCACGTGATGAGCGTGGCCAGGTCGTCGGCGTTCTCGAGCATCAGCTCGTACCAGCGGCGCAGCAGCTTGGACCGCTCGCGGCCGGTCTTGTGGCGGAAGGACTCGAGGGCCTTGGCGGCGGCATCGATGGCGATCTCGGTGTCCTTGGTGTCGAACTCGGGGGACTCGCCGATGACCTTGCCGGTGGACGGGTCGGTCACCTCGAAGGTCTTGCCGGAGGCGGCCTTGACCCACTCGCCGTTGACGAAGCAGACGCCCGTCTTCAGGAGGGACGGATCACGGAGCTGGCGCGGGCGGTTAGCGAGGCGGAGCTGCGCGGGGACACGGACACACAAGACAAGCAGACAAGCAGACAAGCAGACATACCGGAGGAACCATGGTGGAAGCTTTTCGGGAGACAATCGTGGGAAACGGTGATCGCTGGAAGCAGGAACGGCGCGCAGGAGCAGCAAAGCGAGAAGTCTGTACTGATGAGAGACGCAGAGAGGATCGCAGGGCGGCCATTGCTTCCTTTCTTTTTTTTTCGTCTCTCTTTTTCCTGGCCCAGGGTGGCCGGCGTCGGCTATACTTATCTGTCGAAGCGGGCTGGCTGCTGGGTTCCGAGAGCCAAGCCGAGAGCCGGCGTCAGACTGAGGGGCGCTAGACGGGCACGAATTGGATTCGGGGCGGATATTGGCGCTGGTGTGGGATGCTGGAGTCGCAGCAGAGTGCGGAGAGGGGGCAATTGGGCGAGGGGGGGCAGCGCAGAAGAAGAGGGCGAGAGAGGCGAGAGAAGCGAGAGAACGGAACTCGAGCTGTCGATCTGCTCGCTGTGCTGGCCGGGAATAGAGACGAAGCAGTCGGCGTCGTGGGACGAAAAAACGACGCTGAGGAAGGAGGGGCCGATGCCATGACGTCTCCGCGTGCCGGACGCTCTTTCCTCTAGCTCCACGCTAAGACGCCGCCATTGCCCCAAAGCGACGAAAGACAGCTCGGCTGCAGTTTCCCTTTCTGGCAACTCTCGGCAACCCGCGCAAAGCCGTCAGTGTCTCGCGAAACGCCAGGCGTCAGGTGCGCACAGCTGCGTGCGGACGCGCACCTGCCGACTGCGGACGGACCGGGCCAGACTGCTGGCTCGACTAATCTTTATTTCAGGGACCGTCCGTCTTGGATATTGCAGACGAAGGCGCCGGACGAGGGGGCCGCTGGCCTAGAACGGATGCTGGAAGCGAGCCATGGTGGAAGGGCCTTATGAAGCCGCAGCTGTCGGAAAGGAGAAGGCTATCAGCGCTAACGGAACGCTACCATTTGCTATCGAGGCTATCACTCTTGTCTGGAGCTTCGCTTCAGTTCAATGCTATCTATAAACAGCGTCCTGGTGCATTCAATTGTCTGTTTCGATGCTCGCGTTCTCGCGGCCGTCCAGCCAGAGGAGGGGGCGGAAGGACAGCAATTCACCCGGGCGCGTGCTGCCATATTAGCAGAAATGGACGGAGCTCTCCTCCTTGACGGCAATGTGCGGTGCATGTGTATATCGCCAGGTCGTCCAGCACGGGCGGCCTGGGTAATCACTGTGTGGTGTGTATTACAAGTGTAAACAGCCTCAAGTTGGGGATGCGCTGCATGGCGCGATGGCCTCTGGGTGCTGGACCAGCACTGGTGTTTTGTTTCTCTGGCAGAGAGGAGTCGAAAACAGAAGCAAGCAGAGATCACGAACCATCCTCGACGCAGCAATGCAGACCTCTCTTGCTCTTCTGGCGGGCGCCGGAACTGCTGCTGCCGCCGTCTACAGGCTCAGCGCCTCAGCCCCGGCCAGCGCCGGCGCGCCGCTGCTGGACGCCTTTGTGAGCTACTCCATCGAGTTTGCCTCGTTTCCCGACTTTGCCGGCAACAGGTCGGCGCCCAACACGTTCAGCGATGCGCTGCTCACCAACCTGGGCGACCTGGCGGGCACCAAGCCGTACATCCGCGTAGGGTGAGCATGGTCCGAGAAAGTGAGATCTTGTCTGGCGACGCTTTTTGTGTTCTGTTTTTTAACCTGGCGGCTGGGTTGGGTGTCCAGCGGAAACACGCAAGACTATGCGCTCTACAATGCCAGCCTGCCGTGGGCCGTCAACGGCACGTTCAACCTCTCGCGCTCGGCCGACTACCCCACGACCGTGTACATCGGCCCGTCGTTCTTCGAGAGCTACGGCGCGCTGCCGGGCGTGCGGTTCTCGCACGGATTCAATCTCGCGCTGGCGACGACGCCGGCCGGCTGGCAGACGCTTCTGGACACCGTGCCGCTGGTGTGCGCGGCGCTAGCCCCAGAGGCAGCTGGCGGCGGCGGCGGCAACGGCACGGCGGGCGGCAGGGCGCCTCGTCGCCGCCGGCTCTACACGTGGGAGTACGGCAACGAGCCGGACCTGCTGTCGACGTCCGCGCAGGGCCCCACGCGCGCGGCGCAGTGGAACGAGAGCGCGTACGTGGCGCAGTGGCTGAACGGCACGCGGCAGATCCGGCAGCTGGTGCAGAAGCACTGCCCGGGCCTGGTGCGCGACGGCCGCCGCGCAAACGCGTCCTCGCCGTCCTCGTCTCTCGTCGCCGACTATGCCGGGTTCATGGCGCCGTCCTTTGCCGGCACCAACAACCACCTGACGGCGCCGGCCACATGGAAGGCGGGGCTGGATGCCGACGGCGACATTGCCCTGTTCTCGTCTCATAAGTGAGTCTCTCCCGGCGAGGTGAATGAGGCTGAACAACAAGGATTTTCCCCGTCGCCTAACAGCCTCGCAGCTACATCAGCGGCGCCACCTCGCCCGGCGTGACCCTGCAGGGCACGCTCATGAACCACACCAGCACGGTGCGCTCGGTCGACGCCCACATTGCCGAGTACCAGAGCATCTTCGGGACGACGCAGGCGGCGACGGCAGCGGGCGGCAGCGACAAGAGAAACTCGTCGCTTCCTCGGCCGCCCCGCCACATCCTGGGCGAGACCAACTCGCTCTACAACGAGGGCAAGCCGGGCCTGTCCAACGCCTTCGGCGCCGCGCTCTGGGGCGTCGACTTCTTGCTGTACTGCGCCGCCGCCGGCCTCGGCCGCGTGCACATGCACCAGGGCACCAGCTACCGCTACGCCGCGTGGCAGCCCGTCGAGACGGCCGACGCGACGCGGGGCACCAAGCCGCCGTACTACGGCAACATCGCCGCGGCCGCGGCCCTGGGCGACACCCGGCGGCACAGCGTGTCGGTGGCGGCGCTGTCTTCGTCTTCGTCTTCGTCCGCGGCGACCGGCGCCGGCGCCGACCCCGACCTGGACGCGGCCTATGCCATCTACGTCGGCGGCCGCCTGGCCCGCGTGCTCGTGCTGAACCTGCGCGGCTACAACACGACGGCCGGCGGCACGGGCCTGGGCCAGGCGGCGGCGGCGGAGAGCCTCCCGCCGCGTCCCAGCCGCAGCTACACGTTTGCGGTCCCCAGCCCTCGCACCCACAACGGCACCTACAACGGCACGCATCATGGTCACGACGGCTCGCACAACGGCTCCAACGGCACGTACCATGGCCGCGGCGACGGCGCCCGCAGCAGCGGCGGCGTCCTCGTGCAGCGGCTCCTGGCCAACGGCAGCGACGCCATCACGGGCATCACCTGGGACGGCTGGAGCTACAACGTGGAGCTGGCCGGCGGGAAGCCGGTGCGCCTGGCCAACGTGACGACGGGCGAGCGGCTGGCGGTGCAGGGCGGGCAGGTCACGGTCAGCGTGCCCGACTCGAGCGCGGCGCTGCTCCATTTCTAAAACCCACCCCCAGGACACCAGGCAGTATTGTTGTTCAATGTATGAGATTATTCTTTGCTCAAAAATACATCTGGAAATAGCCTTTCCTGAACTCCCAAAAAATAAATACATAAAAAAAAGAAAGAAGCATCCCATAGATATCATTTGGTAACTTTGGTAAAAACAAGGCCGAGAGATTCGAAGCCGTCCCAAAATTCCTTCAATTATATACAAAACGAAACTGTTTTTCCTTTTACTCAAAGAAAAGAGGAAGAAAAAAGAGATCCGTGTCAACCTCATGATGCCAGACAGATGTTTCTCTCTCTCTAGAGGGGGCATCCATGTTTCGTCGCCAAGCGAGAATGAGCAGCGGGAGAGGTAGTCGTGGTTATAGATAAAGCAAGGTCGATCCAAGTCGCCTCACCGGGTCAGCGGCCACCACTATGCTCGCAGAGGTAGTTTCCGGTCCAGTGTATGGAAGGCTTGTGTGCGTGGCGTAAAGGGCGAGGCCATGCCGCCGCCTCCCGACATCATCATGTTGCCCATGCTGCCGCCGCCAGTGCGTCGGGGCGACATCATCGGCCTCGGCGACAGCATCGGCCTTGGCTGCATCTCCCACTGCTTGTCAGACTTGTCGTAGGAGGTAGGCTGGTCGTCCTCGGAGTCGGAGTCGTCTTCGATATCGAGCGCCTTGTTGGGCCACAGGGAGTACACGGCGAATCCCAGGTTGACGAGATAGATGGACAGCATAACAACCGAGGCGGCAAAGGTGCCCTTGGCCATGAGGCAGCCGTTCACGTCGTCGTCAGTCCTGGCGTAGCTGCAGCTCTTGGAAAGGTACCAGGGGACGGGGCTGGGATAGCGGGGGTCGGCGTAGTCGGGGCCGGCCTGGCCGTAGACGCTGGTGGCGAAGAGGGCAACCATGATGAAAGTCGAGATGCCGCCGATGATGGGGAAGAAGATGTGCATGATGAGGCCGATCATCTTAACGAGCAGGACGAAAAGAGCCAAGACGGAGATGGCAACGTTCAGGGAGGTAAGGCTGGAAAAGATACGAGTTAGCAGAGCCTAATGAATGCGGCGATGCAACGGGCCTGCGAAGGTAAGGGAGCCCAGGACAAGAGGGCCACGAGAGACAAGGCTGAGACGTACGATTCAGACCACACGAGCGGTATTCTGGGCAGGGGAACGTGGTTCGCATAGGCGTAGAGGATCATGCTGGGGTCGGAGTTGAAGCGATTGTCGTAGCCAACCTGCCAGAGCGTGGTGCGGAAGTTGCCGGTTTGGGACAGGGCGTTCACTATGAGCAGGCCGACGATGGTGGCAAGCTCGGGGATCATCATGAAGTAGTAGGGCTTGCGGATGCGCCATGGCCGGTGGAGGATTTTGTAGGCCATGATGGTGATGTCTGGGGGTTGTGGCTCGCGAGGGTGGTGTCTCTGGCGTGCCTGTTCGTCGTCTGTTTTGTCTGCGTCCGTCGGCTCGTTGGAGACGGCCGTTCAAAAGGGTCGAATGCGGTGGTCCTCTCTGGCAAGGAGACGAGGCGTTTGGGGGACAAAAAGGTCTGATCCTTGGGGCCGTCCTTTTTATTCTCCTACGCCTTTACATTGGCGGCAAGGGAAGGGAAGGGAGAACAGAACGAGGGCGAAGGCCAGTGCGGAGACGACGGCGCGAGAATGTTGTCGTCTGCTCTGGCAGCGTCGACAAGACAAAATTGAGGCAAGAATCCGGCACGGCCAAAGGAATGGAAAACGACAAAACAACAGATCACGAAAAGAGAAGAGTTCAGAGAGACAGAGGCACGAAAGAGGGCCGCCTCGCATATTTCATTGTTTCCCGCCTTCCGGCCTTCCTGGCGCCCTCCATCCAGGATCCCTCTTTCCCTCCGGTTTTCTCGTGGCGCACTCGTCCCTTCCCTGCTTTGGCGCCCGCTCTTTCCCATGCTGCACGCTGGTTCGCCCAGATCGCACCTGCACCCTCGTCGCACACATGCCACTTAGCCGTTTTCCTACCCATATTGTCGCACGTTCCCAGCGGTTGTCGCCTGCAACTCTGGCCGCCCGTCCCTGGCCCTCTCCTCTCTGCGCTCTGCGGGTGGAGGAGGTATGAGAGACAAGGGGGGAAAACAGCCAAAGAGAGAAGAGAGCAGAACGGGAAACTCTCACGAGCTGCACCTCCAGCGAATCACGGCCCGAAGGTAACCCCCCGGAAAGGCACGATATGAAATGTGCCAGCCAATCAGGGGCCGCTGGGGCCGTCCTCATCACAGAAAGAGCATGCAGCAGCGACGGCTCCTGCAGAGGGTGGGAAGGTGCGAACCACCCATTGAGGACGATGGACGGAGCCGTAAGCGCCGGGAGGAAGACGAGCGATTCGCTGAGTGGGGAAATGTGCGCCATGTTCTGCGCATTCACAATTTGGGGGGCCAATCACAGCTGGTGACTGCTGGCAGGGGGGAGAGAGGGACACGAAGGAGAGAGCGACGATCTGTGTTAAGCAGAGACGCACGGCCGGACAGAAAATGGACGTGAGATGGGGAGCATGTGCGCTATTTCTCAGCAGGCAGATCAACTTAGCAGGTAGTCTGCTAGCAGCAGAGGAGACACGGCAGACGGTGAGATCGCCGTGGGCACGAACCACGAAAGGAATTGGATTCCTCATGAATCCCGTGATCCAATCTATTTTCCACTGCGTGCGCGGCCAGAGGAGCGCTCACAGACGCTCTCTTGTGTAATCTAAAAGGGGATAAAAATATACTCCGTAACGCGTGTGTTGGAGTGATTCCGCTTGGATTCGACTGGCCGCAGGTGAGGAGATCATGAAGCCTTTTCGCCAAAAGAGGCGAGAAGAAGCAAGTTGGAAAACATCGATTTTCCACGCACGTTCCACTGCCGAGATGCTGTGCATGAATCCTCCGGCATGGTCGGCGAGTAGAGGCAAGGAACAGAAGGGGATGGGGGCGGAAAATCGCTATGAAGGAAGAGGCAGCCGTGTCGAAACAGGCCGCCAGGCAGGTTGTCGAAGACTGCGAAACATAGCGCGAGGCTGTCACAATGCGCAGCCACAGCTAGCAGCTATTGTCCAACAAAGACATTGTAGGGTGCTGCCGCACTCCCGGCTTATGAGTAGTCACTTCTCGAATTCTGTATAAATTTCTGGGAGGCAAAACGGGGAAAACATCTCGAGTGAGAAGTTGACGAAAAGGATGAGGAGGAGAGGGAGGCAAGGGAACACCATTGCGAGGAATGCACAAAGGAAGAAAGGGCTCGCCTTAGAGTTCTCCTGGCTCTGTACGCCGGACACGCATCTTACGTGCAGAGACAGAAATAGCATCTCGACGTGTGGCAAGGAAGACAGGCAGCACGGCTAAACTCAAAAAGTACAGCCTCGGAACATCTCTGGTCGGCAGCGAATGAAACATCTCTGGTCAGCGGCGAATGAAACACGCAGAGAGCGGTCGCCAGCGCGGGCGCCAGAGCCCGAGCCTCCGAGATTCCGCTCTATCAAATTTGACAAACAGTCAGACGGGCCCGGTCGGCCGCAGAAATTGCCGTTTTCTGCTCTTCGGCCGAGGAGGCCAGCCAGGCTCCTCCCGTGGATCTAACGCGTTGTCTCGCAGGTCGTTCTGTCTCATGCGGAGAACCGATATCGCCGTAGTTCAGCCACCAAGGTCTAAGAAGGGCCTGAGAAGGGTCTAGATGTTTTTTGATTGATGCCTGATGTGTTACTACATCCGGCTCTGCTCCGCTTTAAGAGGAGAAGTGCTCCCCGAGAGACTGGTGCGCGAACCGTGTCACCAAGGAGAAAGAAGAAGAGACAGACCCTCAAGTAGAGTCCCTTTGCTGCAGCCCGAACTCGCAGGATACACTGCAATTCTAAACGAGGAAAAGGACGAGAAGCGGTAAGGAGACAAGCACGACATACAGAGACAGCAAAGATTGAATCCAAGAAAAAAAAGAACAGGCTAGAAGGGATGCCAGAGAGCGGAGAGACAGCAGAGAGGAGAAAAGAGAAAATCGGCCAAGTCGGGGGCGAAACACGCCGCAGCGGCGATCGGCGATCGGGTCTCGGACGCCCTGTTTCTCGATTGCTCGTGCCTGGTCGTGTCCTCGTCCCTATACGCGGATCGGCGAAGCAACGTTCTCTGATAAGAGAGCCCCAGCCACTACCTGCAGTGGGGAAGTGCTTCTAGCACGCCAAGTGGGTTCCTTGGAGACTTTTCCAGAGCGGGAATGAAGCTCTTGCTCGCAGAGATTTGCTCTCCACCTTTTGACACACGGGATGGCTTTCTTTTTTTTTTCTTTTTCTTCTTTTCTTTTTTTCCTGATCAGTACAGCGCAAAGGGTTCTCATCGTACCCCGAATCTACTTACAAAGGCCCGATCCTGCACCGTCCAGCTCGATCAATCACACCACGTTGGGCAGTTTGCTTACTCGGCTGGTGTGCCGGATTCGCACTGCGTCCCAAGAAGACCGTGTCTGCATCTGCGGCTCGTCGCAGAGTGTGTAGTTTGTGTTCCCTGCGGTCTACCTTTGTGTCATTTCAGACAGAGGGCCAGATGATTTGGAAGAGGCGGTGATGGAAAAGGCGGGCGAACATTTAATAATACGGAGCATCGCACATGGGTCCGCGCGGTCTAGACCGGATCGGCGTGACAGGGCAGAATGCTTCTTACGGAGTATTACAATGTACACCAACAGAGACAAAGAGCGGTGGTTGCGCAGCACAGCGTGCGAGTCAGGGTGCACCGTGTGTGGGGGGGAAAGGCTTCCGCGTGCGCCCATTGGCTGGAGGAGCAGTGGAATTTGCAGAAAACGAAGACTCTGGACGATGTGAATGCGCAATGACCACGAAGACGAGAGGGGCGTCCATGGCGTCCATTCCTCGGCGTGCACAGCGCCGCAGCGCCAGGCAGTTCTGTGCATTCTGTGGCGTGCAAAGGGCGAGAGGCATGGCGAGGTGCCTCTCTGAAACGGCTCGCCATCGCCAGCTCCCATTCCTCGAGGGAGACGGCATCTGGGCGATTCCGGCCTACCCGGATGGGGGACATGATCCTCGCCGGTCCTGGCCGCCAGGCGGCTCTGCTAGAGCCAGAACCAGAGCTAGAAAAAGTCAGAAACCACCACGTCCGCCATCTGAAATGAGTTCAACGGCCATGTTTCTCACGCCAACGACGCTCTGCTGGTGCCTATTTTCTGTCGGCCGTTTTCTGTTGGCTGTTCGCCTGCTTGATGTACCGACCACGCGGGAACTGGCCTGCACCAGCTCGTGCGTCCCAGGCCATCCGTCCCAGCGCATCCGCTGCTTTGTCCCTGCGAGCCCGTCGTCCCCCCACCGGCCGCGGGCTAGACTGTTCTACCGGCGCCTCTTCGTAAGCCCCATATTTTTTTGGCTGATGTTGCAGTTCCTCCATCCCCGCAAACTCGCTTCTTCGTGCGAAGGAAGACACGCTCTTTCTTGCTGTCTTGGTGTCCGCTGCATCTCTCACCTCTGCGACTCACGGTGCGTCCCCCGAGCCCACTCATTCGGCCAGAAGCCTCCGGCCAGAAGCCTCCGGCCAGAAGCCAGCAGCTAGGAGCCACATATCTGCCATGTCAAAAGTGGCCTGGCCTCGGCTGGCCGCACATCCGGTCTAACGAATTGCTGCTACTGCTGCTGCTGATACTGCTCATGCTGCTAGTAGATTCCTGTCGTAGTCCCAGTCAGGCCTTGCTTTTCCCAATTCCTCTCTTTCTGCTCGTTCTGCTCGTCCTGTTCGTTCTGTTGAGACTTCCTCTCTCCCACATTCTCGACTCGTCCCCAGACTCCGCAGCCTCGGCACCGATGCATTTCAACAGACAGCGTGAGGAGCAAGGCCGTTTCTATAACATTTTTTTTGTTAAATAAAGAAGAGAGACAGAGCCAAGAAAAAGCCAGGCAATTGGAGGGTCCAGACCCTCCAAGGCCCGCAAAACAAGCAGTCGCCGCCGGAGCGATCCCGAAGAGAAAGTCCCTCGAGCTTAGTTCGAACTCCCTTCTCTTCGTCCTTCTGTTCGTTCTTTTCTCTCTTCGTCTATTCTCTCTCCTTCTTCGTTTTTTTCCTTTTTCTCGATTCTCGAGGCATACCGTTACACTCGTTTCGACGTCCGCTCCTTCCTCCTCCCTTGCTTTCATTCCCCCTGCCCCTCTTGCCCCCCCTTCCTCTTTCCTCGATCCCGTCAACGCTTCCGCGTCGAGATCGCAGTTTCCGTTTTGTCCCCCCAGCGCTCGCGCCTGGTTCTTTCCTTTGACCTTTGAGCTCTCCCTTGTTCCTTCCTGTCGGGTGCTAGCCAGCTTTTAGCACCAACAAACTCTGCCGCGTGTGTATGGGTCATTAATATTATTGTCTGCCTCGTTCCTTCCCCCCACACTCCTCTCGGGCCAGACGGCGGCGTAATTACACGGCGTTCTTTCCTCGCTCGCCTCTTCCTCGCAAACTGACCTCCTCTCTCAAGACGCATTGTCTTCCTGTCAGTATTTGTTGTCGACCCTGCACTACCAACTATCACCACTTTTCTCGCCCCCTTGCTGCCTCGCTTATTTACGTTTCCACTGCTTCATTTTCCCCCGCCTACCTGCACACGTCCGTGTCCGTCTATAAACTTCATGGTTCCAGCCCTGATCTTGACTGACCCACATTTTGCTCGCCGCCTTATCAGGAACAAGATCAGATAAAAACCTGGCTTCGTCCTTCGTCGGATGTTGGCTTTTCGGTCTCTGCTTGCAGACTTGCTTCGCGGGGGGTGAATTGTTTGGTGTGCCTGCAATTCTGTCACTATCCACCGCCGTCCCTTCGCGCTGAGACCGCCCTTGTCAGCCTCGCAGCTCGTCCGTCAGCATCTCGACAGCTCAGTATCCCCAGCATTTTGCACAGCAAATCTGCGTCGGATGAAAACTCCGCCAGGTTTCCGAGTCTCTTGTTTTGCGTAGCCAGGCAAGATAGAGGGAAGCTGCCCGTCCACGCCCATTCGCTGTAACGGCTTCTGCATTCTTCATGCCTGCAGAGAACGAAATCCACGAGAATCCGTCCGATCACAAGCACGCAACCAGCACACCTATTACGACAACGACGCCGGCCACGACTGTCAAAGAGTACCTCCGTCTGAGCCGTGCGGCCGCTGCTCCGACGACCTCCTTTGCACCGGCATCGGACAACCCGTCTTCTCCCACCTCGTCATCGTCCTCGCTCTTCTCGCCCGCGCCGTCACTTTCGTCGGTGTCGACTGTCTACCAACCGGTCCCTGCGTGGATAGCTTCCGAAATCGGCCGGAATGTACCTGTACCCCTTCCAGTAGCCAAAAGCTCTGCGGTGGTCGTTGGTGCGGCGGGTCATTCCGAGAGAGGTGGCGTCTGTTTCGGCGGAAGCGGAGGTGACGTTGGTAGAGACGGCGGGCCCGGTATCAACAGCGGCGACAGCAGCACCGACAGCGCCCCGACCAGCAGCGTCGCCCGTACAGACAATTCCGTCGACAGCGACGGCCAGCCTCCTGTGCTGGCCGAGTTCGACCATCCCCACAACAGCGGCTCGGACTGGGACGGCCCGCTGACTCCGGACACCATGATCGGCCGCCTGCGCGACCAGCACGACCACGAGGTTGTCAAGAAGCAATTCCTCCCCAAGGGCAGTGTAGCCACAAGTGCCGCAGCAGACAAGACACCAGTCTCGCAGGCGGAAAGCGCGTCAGCCGTCACCTCTCCCCCTCCTCGGTCTCCACTGTTTCCTCTCCAAGACGTCGATCTTGCCGACCTGCTAAACCAGGATGACCGGCCGACATTCCTCATTGACGTCTCTAACACCGCCAACCACCGCCAGGGCCCACTGCATGTCGTCTTTGCCAACACTGCTCTTCAAGCCGTACCATCCATCCTAGACCAAATCGTCAGCGCCAGCCACAACCCAGGGACGAATGTTGTTGCTCAAGAAGACGATTTCACACGCTTCAAAGCCTGGGTTCTGAGCCTAGACGTGCCAAGTACGAAGGCTTCTGGGCCGAGCCCAGACGCAGCCCCGAAGCGCAATTCATTCTTGCTCTCTTCGCCAGTTACGTCTACTTTTGCCGGTCTGCAATGGGCTGCATCAACACTCCGCCGGCGCTTCCGGGTCATTCGTAGCACCGGCACGGACAACAGTACGGCGTTAGCT
Source organism: Sporothrix brunneoviolacea (assembly GCA_021396205.1). Taxonomy (NCBI): domain Eukaryota; kingdom Fungi; phylum Ascomycota; class Sordariomycetes; order Ophiostomatales; family Ophiostomataceae; genus Sporothrix; species Sporothrix brunneoviolacea. The sequence goes on from WNYD01000214.1 coordinate 14,441, forward strand.
AGCAAGTCTGAGACGAATGCCACGCCCCCACCAGAGATTGCGAGCCCTGCCGCCGTCGCCCAAGGGGATGCTTCTCCAGCAAAGGGGGATGTTTACTATGACAGCAATACCCCCGCTCCGACTATCGGCCTCGAAGATGCTGTACACGACACAATAGACGCTACTCCACCGCTCAGTCTGGAAACTGACGACGCCCAGCCGTCCTTCGACTGGACACGTATTGCCATCACAGATGATTTGCCAGCGCACATACAGTTTGCAAGGTCGGTCGACTGGGCGTCCACACCGCTGGGCCCCATAGAGTACTGGCCTGGCGACCTCCGCACCATGGCCAACCTAGTCATGGGTAGCCCGCACCCGGCCGCCATGTACTGGGGGCCACAGTACACGACCATCTACAACGAGGCATACACATCGCTTGCAGGTCAAAAGCACCCACAGTTAATGGGGTCAAAATACGCGGACGGCTGGGCAGAGATTTGGGATGATATGGAGCCTACCTTCCACAGTGCGTGGAACGCCGGGCAAGCCGTTCTCAAGCAAGACAACCGACTCTTCATCCAACGCCACGGCTTTCTCGAGGAGACCTTTTTCAGCTGGTCGCTAGTGCCAGTTGTTGGCAGCGATGGGTCCGTTGTGGCCTTGTACAACCCGGCTTTTGAGAACACCCGGCGGACGGTGAACGAGCGGCGGATGCTGACACTAAACCAAGTCGGCGACAAGACTGCTACTGCGCGGACCATCCACGACTTTTGGCAAGCCGCACGCCAAGGCCTCGAGTACAACGAATACGACGTGCCGTTTGTTCTCATCTACTCCGTTATCGGCAGCAATAGCAGCAACGACGACGCTGAGAACGACGTGTCCTCCATTCTCTCAAGCAGTATGACTAGTCCGCCACATGTTGTACTTGAAGGATCGCTCGGTGTACCTCAGGATCACCCGGCAGCAGTTGCCACGTTAGATCTACGAACAAGCGATGAAGGCTTTGCGCCATATATGCGGCAAGCTATGATGGCATGTACTGGTGGGCCTTCATCCTCCTCGCCCTCCCCTATCGTGTTATCAGCCGAGACTGGTTCTCTGCCTACCGACCTTCTTTGTGGACTTCAGGGCGAGCGCGGTTACGACGATCCTTGCCGCACGGTTGTTGTATTCCCTGTACAGCATCCTAGTGTATCATCATCAGGTACAGACACTTCGGCATCCATGTCCATATCCGGCTTCATTGTTATGGGCACAAACCCGCGGCGGCCATACAACCGCGATTATCGTCTGTTTGTGCACCTACTAGCACGACAGTTGACAACTTCGCTAGCATCGGTGGTGCTATATGAAGAAGAGGTCCGCCGCAGCCAGCGCGCTGCTCACCGGGCCGCGCAGGACCGGCGGGAACTGTCGCAGCAGCTCCGCATACGCACTCAGCAAGCCGTGGACAGCGAGAACAAATTCATGCGCATGGCTGAGTTTACCCCGGTTGGCATGTTCGTAACGGACGGCACGGGCCGAATCACTTACTGCAACGACATGTGGTGGGAGATATCACGGCACCCCAGAGGAGGCAGAGGGGCCATCGTTTCGACGACTCCGACTTCTATATTGACACCCGTGCCGGTACCTGCACCCATCAATGCTGACAGCGCCTCCTCGTGGGCCTCTTGGGTGGATAGCGTGCAAGAGGAAGATCGGCCGGGTCTCGCAGTGGTATGGAGCCGGCTGGTTCAGGACAAGGTCGTCGTTACACACGAATTCCGCTTCAAGCAGAAGACAACCATCGAAACAGACGGCGGCGAGCCGATCGAAACGACCACGTGGGTGCTTCTACGAGCATACCCCGAAAAGGACGAGAACGGTGACCTGAAGGGCATTTTTGGCTGTATCACGGACATCTCCCAACAGAAGTTGGCGGAAGAATTTCAAATCCAGCTGCGCCAGGAGGCTGTGGAACACAAGCGACAGCAGGAGTACTTTATCGACATCACCAGCCATGAGATGCGCAACCCGCTGAGCGCAATTCAACAGACCGTTGATGAGATCACGAGCTCGATTAGCGATTTTCGAGCCAAGACTGTCCGCGGAGAACCGGCAGATTACGAAAATGTGTTCGACAACATCCTCGAGGCCAGCAGTACCATCTCGTTGTGCACAAACCACCAGAAGCGTATTGTTGACGACGTGCTGACGCTGTCCAAGCTTGATTCGCAGCTGCTGCCCGTGACGCCCGTCGATGTGCAGCCCGTCATGGTGGTGCGAGGCACGCTAAAGATGTTTGAGGCCGAGCTCGTCGCCCATGATATCCAGTGCACGTTCCGTGTGCAGCCGTCCTACCAAGATCTTGTCGGCATTGGAAACTGGGTCAAGCTGGATCCGTCACGGCTTAACCAGGTGCTCATCAATCTGTTGATGAATGCGATCAAATTCACGCAGTCCTGCGAAGAGCGGTCTATCGTGGTTTCCATTGGCGCATCTGAAGGTGGCAGCGAGCCCACCGAAAACGACGTCGCCAGCTCCGTCGCCGAGCTCTCCTACGTCCCCAGCCGGCAAGACAGACCCGAGCCAGCCGACGGGCCTGACTGGGGCGATAGCCAAAAGATCAACCTGCACATTGCGGTGTCTGACACGGGCCAGGGTCTTCGCGAAGACGAGAAGAATCTGCTGTTTCAGAACTTCTCGCAGACATCGCCCCGCACACATGTCCAATACGGCGGCTCTGGACTCGGCTTATACATCTCTCGCAATCTGGCCGAGCTGCAGGGTGGTCAAATTGGCGTAGCGTCTAGGAAGGGCCACGGCAGCACTTTTGCATTCTACGTCAAGTGCCGAAAGGTGGCATCTACCCCAACCGGCGTTCAGCCAGGGTCGTCAAACCTATCTTCGTTCGTCTCCGAGCCGTCGTCACCTAGGCACTCGTCTCCCGTCATCGCCTATTCGTCCGGCGGTTGTCGAGATGGTTCCGGCACCTGCAGCTGCAAAACCAAAACCGTCACGACACCCACACTAATCCCCCAGCTCCCTTCTTCTCCGGTGCTCATCGCCACTCCTCTCACTGGTACTTCAACCGAGCCTGCTTCCTGGCCAGGCCTCTCGATAGAAGCAATTACTTCCGCTTCAGCCGGCGGCGCAACTGCGGTGGCTAGGTTTAGCACCAGCAGTGCCAGCAGCAGCAGCAATACCGCCTGGGGTGATATGCCGCCACTCGATGTGCTTATTGTCGAGGACAATTTGGTGAACCAGCGTGTGCTGCAGCGCCAGCTCGACAAGTGCGGAAACCGAACGATGTTGGCCAACCACGGCGGCGAGGCACTGGATATTCTGCGCCAGTCGTCGTTTTGGCGGGCGCCAAGCGAAAGCGTTGATCCTAGAGGCGGCAACCCTGGATTGGGTGTAGGTGTGGCAATCGAAACGCCGGGCGACGATGGCTCGGCCACTGCTGCCTCTGCTTCTGAAGCAGACTCCCGTCCTGGGAGGAACATTTCCGTCGTCCTTATGGACTTGGAGATGCCCGTCATGGACGGCACGACATGTGCCCGGGCCATCCGCGCCCTAGAGCGGTCCGGCACTCTGCTGCGCCATGTTCCCATCATTGCGGTGACGGCCTACGCACGGCCGGAGCAGATCGAGGGCGCCAAGGCAGCCGGCATTGTAAGTAGCAAGCAGAGCTCTGCGTTTTGGCCCAGTGTTTTTCTTCTGCTCCATTGTTGTAACAGTCTGTCCTAACAAATTCACAGGACGATGTCATTTCCAAGCCGTTCCGCTTAGCAGAGCTGATGCCCAAGATCCAGGAGCTGATGGCCAAGTACAAGACCATATAGCCTTGCTCGGAGGCCCACATAAAGACATTTATGCACTTTGTGCTTTATGATAATTGTCAGATATCTTACGGCTTCACGTCTCCATCTTGGTGTTTTTGTTTTCCTTGATTCCCCACGAGCCCTTTTTTTCTCTCTTCTTTTTGCTTTTCCACGTTCAACTCATAATATATGGAGCCCGTGATACTTGCCGTTTTGTTCTTTTTTGGTTTATCTGGACAGCGGGCAAGCGTTTTTTGTTTGAAACTGTTTGGTAGATATGCATGGGGGGCTAGCGATGAACTACGATGTGTTTTCTTGGGAGGTGTCATGTCCTTTCTTTGCCATTCGTACCACGCTTATTTAATTTCGGTTGGAGTTTTTTTTTCTTTTTCTTTTATCAAGGGGTAGGAAGGAAAAGGAAAAGCAAAATGGTGTTAACAGACAGATTGCCTCAAGAATGGCCATTTTTTTTCTTCATCTATGCACAGAAGAGTGGGATATATATATATACGCATCCAATGGAATATTTAAAAATAAAATATTATCTCAGCTAAAATGGTACAACGTCAAACGAACGGTTTCTTTTTTCCCATTCTCTTTTCCACTACTTTTTTTTTTGTTGCTTACCATATTCTTCTTCTACAATAATAAAAGAACACCCCCCCGTATCCAAGATATTCACCGCACAGCAAGATAAAATGCTAAAACCAACAAGGTCAACATTTAGAACGCAAAGGTGGCAAAATTTTCAAGACTGTAACTGAAGCCTCGACAACGTTGGCACCGTCGGTTGCAAGACAAACGATAAAGCAAACGTGTGTTCTCCCGTCCTCTGCGGTCACTCCGTTGCGCCCCTCTTCCAGACCAAAGGTGCTGGCAGGCCGGGTTTTTATCGTTACGTATGAAAACGCGCGACAATCAATTCTATTAGCTGTTACTACGCGGCTGAGACTAAATTTCTTGGCTAGGGTTTTTTTGGGGGGTTTAAAGTGGTGATTTCCCTACCTCAGTGCATGACACTCTTTAACATGGTGATGGTCCTGATCCTGAATCTAGGGTGTTGACTCGGCTAAGATCCCCCCCCCTCCACCCATCCCCCGTATTGTCCGTCGTTTCTGCTTTTACTTCCTCTTCAAGGGCCCCTATATTTGCCAATCTTGAGCTCACCGTTCCCACCAAGCGCAAACCATGCACACAGAACCGGACACCCGAAACAATGCGTTCCATAGAAACAGCGGCGCCCGTGACCCGAAATTTAAGGAAACCGATTGCGGGGGTAGCGTACGAAACAGGGACAGACAAAAGCGAAATGCAAGCGCGTGCACCTGGGTATGGAAAGCATGAAGCACGCAGGAATTCAACAGAAAACGAAATAGATAGTTTGATACTAGCGAGTAAACAACAAAAAGCAGATAGATTATTATAGTTATGGAGTGTGCATTGGTTTTTTTTGTTCTTTTTGGGGGTTTTTTGTGCGCAGTCGGCGAATATCAAGGGTAATGAAATCAAAAGAAAGAAAAGCAAATGTAGAACACTTTGCCACACAAAAAAACTGTCTCTTGGTCCTTGCCAAAATTAGAAGGCGAGACACAGGAAGAACAGTTTTGTGATGCGCGAAGTGTCTTTTCTGACAGGGTATCTTAAATGCAGAAACCGAACAACCCGAAGCAAACAACGAACAATGGAATAAAAAGATGCTTTAGGCCGTCCCTCTCTCTAGTTGTCGGCATTCAGTCTTCGGCAAAACGGGTGGAAGAAACGGGGACGAGACTTTGCGAAACAACATTAAACCGTAAATCATCGGATAGACTCATCGCCGCCGCTTGAATAGCGAACCTGCACGCGCATTCTATGCGGAGGCAGCAACCTGGGGGGTGGCGGCGATGACCTTGGGAGCCTCAACGGCGGCCTCCTCGACAACAGGGGCCGGGGCGGCGACCTCAGCCTCAGCCGGAGCGGCGGCAGCCTCAGCAGGCGCCTCGGCCTCCTTAGCGGCCTCAGCCTCAGCAGGCTTCTCCTCGGCGGCGGCGGCAGCAGCCTCCTCAGTCTTGGCGGGGCCCGGAGACTTGTCCTTGCGGTTCAGGCGAATGGTGTTGCGGAAGCGAGAGAAGCCCTTAGACTTCGTCTCGCCCTCATCATCAGACTTCTCCTTCTTGCCACCGAAGTTGAAAGGGAGCGACGACTTGCGCTTGTCGCTCTTGACCTCCTTCTTCGTCTCGCCGTTGGTAGCGGGGGCAGCCTCGGCGGCAGCCTCGGCAGGAGCAGCAGCCTCCTCAGCGGCGGGGGCGGCCTCGGCAGTCAGGGGCTCGCTGGTCTCGACAGCGGGGATCACGGGAGCGGTCTCCGAAACGGCAGCAGGCTCAGCCGGGACGTCCTTGGCAGGGGGGGCAGGGGCGACCTCGGCGTCGGCCTTCTTCTTGGAGGAGAAACCCAGGTTGCCGAAGATGCTAGATCAGTCAGCGAAAATTGCCATCGACAGAAAGAATGCTCGTCGGATTTAGTTGAACTCACCTGCCACGCTTGGTGGTGGGGGTCTTGACCTCCGGGGCGGGGACAGCAGCGGCCTCAACAGCGGGCTCAGCGGGAGCAGCAGCCTCAGCCTCGGCAGCGGGGGCCTCGGCGGCAGGAGCAGCCTCCTCGGCAGCCTCAGCAGGGGCAGCAGCCTCCTCAGCAGCGGGGGCAGCCTCGGCGGCGGCCTCGGGCTCAGCAACCTTCTCCTCCTTCTTCTCCTCCTTCTTGCCGCCAATCAGGCTGCCGAAGATGGAGGTCCGCTTGCGCGAAGCAGAGCGGCGCTTGGGCTCCTCCTTGGCGACCTCCTTGGGAGCTTCCTCCTTGGGGGCCTCCTCGGCGGGAGCGGCGGGAGCGGCGGCAGCAGCAGCAACGGGCTCAGCAGCAGCGGGCTCGGCGGCCTTGGGGGCCTCCTCGACCTTCTTTGCGGGCTTCAGGGAAGCCAGAGTGCTCTTGTAGGTCTCGCTCTCGGTGACGGTGGCAGCGAGCTCCTTGGCCTCGGCAATCTTGACCTTGATCTGGGCGACCCAGTTGTCACGGTCAGCGGCGGTGGGGGCCTTGAAGACGTGCTTGTGGCCCTTGGACGTGAGCTGGAACTTGGTGGCGCCCTCGGTGGTCGGCTCCGAAGCATCGGCCAGGTGGATGACACCGTGGGGAGTGGACTTCTCGCCCTGCTTCTCGCCGTAGAAGAGAAGGCCCTTGCCAGTCTCGGACGCCCAGGAAACGACGTGGTGGGCAACCTCGGTGGCCTTCTCCGACTTGACGTAGGCGGCGAGGTCCTTGGCGGTCACAGCCTCCTTGGGGAACCAGAAGTACTTCTTGGTGTACAGGAAGTTCCTGTGGATATGGTGGTTAGTGCTGTGGGGCAGACTGGCGGTGATATTGTCACGAATAAGTGGAGGCGGCAACGACATACTTAGGGAAGCTGGAGCCCTTGGCCTCGAGGACGCCCTCCTCGATGGGCTCGACCTCCTTCTTGGGCTCCTCGGCGGGGGCAGCGGCCTCGGCGGCCGGCTCAGCGGCAGCCTCAGCCTCGGCAGCCGGAGCCTCGACGGCAGCGGGCTCAGCAGCAGGAGCCTCGGCGACGACGGGTTCAGCAGCGGCAGGGGCCTCGACAACGGCTTCGGCGACGGGGGCCTCAACGGCGGGGACCTCAACGGGCTTCTGTTCTTCGGCCATTGCGACGGTTGGGTTGTTGGAATGTGGTTTGGTTGGGTGGAAGAGCTGGTGCGTGTAGAGCGGAGCTTGTGAAGCTTGGACTGAAGTTTTTTTGGGTTGTTTTTCGAACTTTTCTTTTGTGACAGAAGTCACCTGGGTATCTTGAGGAGATTAGGGTATCGAAGGGTATCTCAGTGAAAATAGAAAAGAACAGCAAATAACAAAGACTATAATTAAATAGGGGGTATCACAAGAGAAATGGAAAAGAAAAGATTATTAGTGAAGGGTTGGTGCCTTGAACTGGTCAAGCTGGGTATTCTGTGAGATCAAAAGAAAAGGGGTGAAGAGAGGAAGCAGAGAGCAGGAGAGAAGAGAAGAGGAGAAGAAAAAGGAAGAAGAGCAGAAGCAGGAGGAAACGGAAAGAAGGGGTGTTTTAAAAGAGCAGGAAGGAGCTACGGAGGGCCAGAGCAGGGCAGGAGCAGAGCAGAGGCGGACCAGGGCAACGGGGGGGGTAAGGACCACACGGCGAGACAGAAAGTGGCCTGGGTGGAGGACGATCCGCCTGCGCTGCACCAAGTACTTTGTACACTTACACCTGATTGGCCGAGGGGCATGAAAGTCGAATAAGGCAGGGGGGCACTTGGGCCGCCTTTGACAGAACGCTCCTGAGGTCTGGAAAGGGGGGGACCGTTGGATGGCGAATGAGCAGCAGGCACAGGAGGGGAGGAGCAGCAAGAGCACAGAGGGCAAGAGCTCAGCGGGCAAGAGCTCAGAGGGCAAGAACACGGAGGGCAAGAGCACACACGGAAGGCGCACCCAAGGCAGCAGCAGCCCATGCCCGTTCGCGGGGTGGGTTCGTGGTGATTGCCCGATTCTGCAATTTCGAGCCAGCCCTGGACGCCTCCCTTCTTTCCCTTTTCCCTTCTTTTCCTCCCTCTCTCCCCTATTCCGGCCTCCACCGTGCTCGCTCACGCTGGTACGCTGTTGCTGGGGAGCGCCGTGTTGTGGCAGTTAGTGCAGTTCTACAAGCAGCGATTCCCCCCCTTTGGGAACGAAATTTTATTTGCTTATTTATTTTCTGGTTATTTTATATTTGGGTCTGGGCTGGCGATGAAATTGCACGGCCAGCCCAGGGGTGGGAAAGCGTATTGACGCCCAGACAGGGGGTGGTGGATGCGCTCCAGGGCCGACAGCAAGCGTGCCGGTGGCGGGCAGGCGATACGCAGTCGGGATGTGCACAGGCTCTGATCGTCATTTGCGCTGACGGCGAGGGAGCGAGCGATAGTCCGGAGGGCATCGCCAGCCGTTATGCGACGCACGGCGAAGGGCATCATCTTATTTTCTGGCTGCAGAGTTTTGCTAGTGCGCGCTACGGCGGGCGAATGAGCGCAGCGCGTGGTCTGGATGTGAAGCATATCGCATCGTGCTGTTTCCAAGAAAAGAAACAGGAAAGAGCCTCCCAGCACGGCACGAGTATCGTATCGGCTGGCAGTCGCACTTTCCCATTGCAGGCTGCTCGTGAAAACTCTGCACGTCGGAGCGAGAATCGTGCAATTATTCGGCCATTCTAGGCGTGCATCCCAAGTGCATGCCCGTTTTTATTTCAGGGTCCCGATGAGTCAAGAAAACTGCAAGGGCGAACGAGAGCGCGCCGACGAGTACGAGTGCTCCTCTGTCCGATCCAAGACCCACGATCCCCAATAGCCATCTGGCGGCGGCAAAAAGGGAAAGTGCGACGAGGAAAAATGGGATGGTCAATGCCTGCAATACGAGTAGAAAACGGAAGGAACGGTGTAGGCGAAAAGATAGAAAGAAAAACGTGTCCGCATTATCGTCTGCACTCTATCCTCGACACAGACAACGTGACGCCGCGGCGGCTTGGACTGCAGCGTGCCGGGCGAGAAGCAAGCAAGAGCTCGAAAGTAAATAAGGGCAAAAAAAAATAGAATACGACGTTATACGCCGTCGCGAGAGAGAGCAAAGAAATCATGAGCTTCGCGCTAGAGATACTTGCCTGCAAAGTACCGGCATTTTGTGGGCCACAGTGCAGATGCCCCCTAGTGGGTCGCAGCAGCTGCGAGAAGGCAGGCACGATGTTGCGGCAGACTGCAGGCGCCATGTGACATTTGATTTTTCCTCTGGATTTTTCCCTGCGCAGGTTTTGGCGCAGGTTTTGGCGCTGTGGCGAGTGCAATACGAGTCTTTCCCGGAGTCGATATCTGGACGGGGGGTTTTGCTCTGCGATTTTCGCGCCGATCAGATCATCAAAAGCAGGACCGAAAAGAGGCCATCCTGTCCTAAAATTCGTCCCTAATCTGCATGCGCGAGCTTGGCGTGAGCCCCAGAGAAATAAAACAAATAAAATAGCCCTGGAGCCGCTAGAGCGCAATACTCCGTACAAGCACGAGTACTCGCCCTGACGAGCCTGGCCAGATACGGAGCAGGTACGGAACATCCGCCGCGCGCTGGAAGGCGCACAGCACGCACAGCGAGATGCGCCAGGAAGGGAAGCAAGGGCAGGAGCGACGAAATAACGACGAAATAAGGACCAAAAGGCAGGCGCGGTGGGTCACCAAGTGTCTCGTTTCTGCTCCTAGCAACGGGAAGGGAAAGAAAGAAGGGGGGACCCACTCGCCAATTAAATTGTCGTCCCGCGACGCTAATATCGCGGTCCACTGCAATTAAAGTAAAAAAGAGCACGGCGTAAAATAAAAAAAGAGTGCATCGAAATAGCTTGTGGGTAATGCTTGGGGGCTGTCTGCTGGTGGGAAGAGGAACAGGAAGAGGACCCTGCTGAAGGCGAGACCGTCAGCATGAACGACGAGGACAACCGTCGTCCGCCGCTTGCTGGTTCTGTTGGTCCTGGCGGTCGCGCCTTCCCTCGGGTTCGCAGAGCGCACGACCGGCTCAGACCACCGATCTCGTTTTGGTGGGCTCCATTCTATCTTACTCACTCGTAAGATACGACGTACAACGACTCCGTAATACGAGTACTCGTACATACTTGTATTTTGTTGGAAACGCTCTCGCACGAGGACCCCAACGGTCCCAAGCACGCCAAGCCTATCCTGACCTCGTCCGCCGCCCGCCGTGCGCCCTCCTGACCTTCTGGCGCCTTCCGCCGGAATGCTGTCGCCTTGCCCACTCGCCATCTCGTTCTGGCATAACGCAGCCCCGACGGCGGGCGGATGACCAGCCGCTCTGATTTGCTTGTTCTCTGGTCGGCTCGGGCTGGCTGGTTTTGGGCTGGCTGGTTTTGGGCTGGCTGTTTCGACTGGCCGAGGGCTGACGCTCGCCTGGCTGGGCCGTGTTTCTGCTTCTGCGGGCTGGCTATGCGCGGGCCTGGCCTGGCCAGTCGATGTGCTCTCTGGCGCAGGTTGACGCCGTGCTCCGACCAGCCATGCTCGCACTCCACAATTCCACTTGGCCTTGTCTGACCAGCGACTGCGTGCTCCGCCGTGCGCCCTGCGCCCTGCGTCTGGCCTGCGTCGCTGACGACTGCCGACTGACCACGCAGGTAAGATATCCCACGAGCAATTACGGAGTACACAGAAACGACGCTCACAGACGAGACACAGACAGCCGTCCACCCATCCACCCATCCATCCCTGCCTGCCCAGCCCGCGACGTCCCGACAGCGTCCATGCTCCCTTTTTGTAATTGCCACAGCGAGAAACACCAAGGCTCGCGTCCGGATTGGTGCCGGCAGCCCTCTCGGTTCACACGCGACACACGCCTGCGATGTCCGCTCCCTGAAATCGTGTCTCTCATTCGCGTGTCTCACCTTGCTGATGGTGCGATTCCCAAGCCATGCAGGCGTCCTCCGCTACTGTTCGCCAGTGCAGAGCGCCAAAACGCCATAACGCTAGACGAACACAGACGAACACAGACGCGGACGAGTGACGAGGAACAAATGCGTCGTGTATAAGGGACGCGAAAAGTGGGCGTCCAGTCCATATAGCCCGGGCGTCGTACTGCAGAGATACGAAATCTAAGCAAGACACAAAGTGGAGCTGTGCTTCAGGTTTGGGCTGTCCTTGTGGCTCTTTGCCTCTTTTGTCGTTTTGTCGTTTTTGCAATCCTATGTCCTGGCCTCGTGTGTTTCTTTGGCTGCTCTTTCTTTGGCTGCTCTCCCTCCCTTCCGGCCCTCTTCCCTCGACGTCTCTGCTCCCGCTTTTACCGTTTTTGCCGTGTTCCCTGGCTCGGAACCTGGCTAGGAACCACTCGCTGCCTGCGAGTATCTGACGAGGAAGCAGGAAAACCACCAGCGCCCCGACGATCACCAGGACCCTAGTCGACCATATCTGTATGCTGACAGCGACGATCTGCCCAGCCGACGATAGAGACTCGACCTCTGCCACCCCGTCTCATTACTTGCCGCTCCTGGCCCCTGCTGCAGCAGTCTTTGCCGGTTCGTGTGTTGAAGATATGCTCGCGGTACGCAGACAGGAGGTATCGGTCGGCCTATCTCCCCCACGACACCATCTCCGCCGCTTTTGCATCACGCAGCCCGACATGCAGACGAAAAAGCTCGTCAGAGCAGCACCTGTGGTGTCTCCCTTCGCACGATAGCACGCGCGCCGTACACCTTGCCTGGCCCTGCACACCATCTTTGCGTCCAACACACACAAAACACACACACACGCTCGCCGCAGGCTGCTGCTAAGTTGCAAGTAGAGAAAACCGAAAGCCGCAGTCCCCACACATCCAACAGCCATCAACACCGCCTTTTTGGACATGCGAAAGCGACGGGACAAGCGCAAGGTCGAAGCTAAGGGCTGCGTCGTGGTTCTTTTCCCCATGCCACCGGGCGCATGATCCCATCAGCATCGACGACACCAACTGCGACACACCCGAACAGGAATCAATCCAAGCGCACCAAGGAACACCAAGGCAAACCAAGGCAAACCAAGGGCAGCCTAGGGGGCAACCCAGGCAAATCAGAGAGCGGCGAGCCAGCGTCGAACAAAGCAGAGCCAAAGCGGCATGCTCCCCCTTTTGCCAGCTCCAAATTTCAACAACCGCCTTATCCTTCATGCACACCCCATGAGCCAGCTGCGTAACTCGTAGATTGCGCGATACCTGTCGACGGTGTACGTCGCAGCGGGAAGGGTTTCTTTCTTCTTTCTTCTTTCTTCCTCGCTGCTCGTGCTCTTCGTTTCCCATCCCTTTTCGCTCTCGCTTCCGCCTTGCCCCTCCCCACCGCCAGTCTTATGACGGTCTGTCCCCTCTCCCTCCCTCCCTCCCAATTAGCGCTCCCCCCTCCTCGTCCCTCCGACGAGGGCTGAGAGTGCCACGCCGCGTGCCTCCTCGATCTCGATGGATGATGTCTGTTTGCATGACTGCTTTATATTGCCCTGTTCGATGTTCTTTCTGGTGCTACCCAACCTCGCCGCTGGAGCAGGCGAGTGCAGCATCGAGCGTCTTTCTCCTCCCGTGCGCTGTTGGGGCTTGGCGGCAGTGGTTTCCGGTGGGCTCTTGCAATTCCGCGGCAAATCCCCCTCATCGCTTTGCCTCAATTTTGCCTATTACTTCATTTTTTTTGTTTTCGTTCTGCAGGTCCTGCCTTGGCCAGCACTACTCGTAGATAGCAAGGTGCTCTGGCATTTTCGTTGGGGGCGGTTTTAATTGAACTTTAATAGCGTGCATATTGCCGTTTGCCTCACTAGGAGGGGCGCGATATGCAAACGTTCGTCATTACGTCCCGAGGAGAAACTGGCCACCATCTGCTTCTTCATGATAATACGGGGGTGACAACGAACACAAAGCCAATCTAGCCTTGCCCTTCTCTTACCCCTCTCTACAAAAGAGGGACAAGATGGTATGATGCAGTGCCGCTTTTTTGTCTGAACCGTTTTTCGCTCTGCCGTGTTGCTCCGTAGCGTGGACGAACGTCCCTCGTTTTTCTCTTTTGCTTTTTATTTTATTTTATTTTTATACCTGACGCATTTGACGCTAGACAAGGCCGCAAGGAAGGGATCTGCCCTTTGTTCGGTTTCTTGTCACTTCTGCTCCTTCCCGTGCTATAGTAGAGATGAAGAAGGGGGAGTCTCCGGGTCTCCGGCTTCGGCATTCCTGCATCGCCTGGTCTACTCCGTAGTGCAATGCTCCGTAGAGTCATTGTCAAGTTGGTCGTTCCCCAAGTCGTCTCCATTCCGTGTAAGACCCTGATGTGCAGACGAGAAAGAGGGGGGCGGAAGGGTCCACGGCGCGCAAGGGGGCGCAAGGGGGGCCAGGGGAAAAGCGAAGAAGAGAGGGAGGGAGGAGGAGGCTGCATGGATGGCATGCATGCTCTGTGCTACTCCGTACTTACGGAGTAGGCCACGCCTGTCTCTCCCTCTCTTGAAGATCGCATTTCTCCACAGACTGGGCCGTTCACCGCGCAGGGGGGGCGCGCGGTTTATACTACTCCGTACTCGTACTCGCAATTGCAGCTCTTCTATCATTGAACTTCCTCTTGGCAACCAAGTTGTCTTTTGCCATTGGTGGCTTTTTGCGAGACGCAAGCCGAGTGCTGTCAGTCGTCGTAATAAGGCTGTGCGTGTTTGAAGTTCATGTCCCACGTGAAGTGTACCTTTGTTCTCTTTTTGTTTCCTTCCTTTGTTGCCTGTCCATGACGAGGAGGATGCCTCAGCCAATGTCTGTTTGCATCTCAGACACCCGGCCATGAAAGAAGACAGCTTTGTCGTTTCATTTTGGTTTTTCTTTCCTCCTTCTATTTTACGACAAGCGCGGTTGGGCCACGTTGCCCGAGACGAGTTCGGCAGCCTTGCGCCACGTTTTTCCGCCAGAAGCAGCATCGAAAGCACAGCAGAGGTGCACATTTGTTTTGGATAGGACGGCAACCCGTGATGCAAACTGCGAGGACTCTGCTTACAAAGAGAAGCGCAAGACAGGAAGGGGAGAGGGTGTCATAAGATCAGTCTAAACCAGAGCATGCCTTTTTTCCTTCTGTTTTCTCATGGGTCCTGATTTCTTGTCTGGTATTTTATGTCCTCATTTTTTCTCACTTATTTTATCGGGTTGTCTGTGCATGTCGTGAAATACTGTTCCTGGATTGCAAGTCGACGAAGTGGAGGACTGGTGACAGGCTGCTAGGCGACAGCAGCATATTTTCGATGCTGTTTATCTCGCAGATGCTTCGTTGCTGCCTTTTCTTGCCCGCCTGCGAGCGACGACAGAGAAATAGCAGGACGTTCTGTATGCGCATATGAGATCGTAAAGAAACGTGTTCTCTGATGAACAGCCCCGCTGCCTATTGCACCGCGAAGATTTGCCGATCAAGGAAGCTGTGGGGTCCCTACTTCGCTCGAAAGATGAAGTTGACAGCTGTCGGCTTTATTTCTGAAATGAATGCCTTCTTGTCAATCGTACGAACGAGCTGATCGACGGGGGCAAGCTGTGGGTTGTTTAATGCTGAGAGTGGCTCTTCATGCTGGCAGTCCATTGAGTAATATTGTTCGTAAGTGTTCGGCACAAGACGTAGTTGGGATAGAAAGATCAACGTGCCTCTGCAGCATCTCTCCCGCAAACGCATGGGGAGAGGGGAAGAGGTAGGCTTGTCGCCGTCATAGAAACCGCCCAAAGGCGTGATAATATAGAAAAGCGAAAAGCACCGGCAAGTTTCTGCTTCGACGGTAAGACCACATCTAGATGGAGCGAGAGCACCTCGTGAAGGACGGAGAGGTGTAGTTTGACGAGATGGTACGAGCGAAACAAATACGAACAAGATGCAAAAAAAATGGGTAGAAGAGAGTAGAACCTATCGGCAGCGTTCTCTTCTCTTTTAATAAATGAATAAACATAAACTTTTCTGGTTATACGTCTGTCTGCCCCCTTTTTATCTTTTCCTGTCCAGTTTAAGATAACATAAAGAAAAAAAAGACTCATAACAAATGAAACCGACAAACACAATATGCCACTTTCCCGTTCCTCGAAATGCTAGAACAAAAAAGGTCGCAGGGGGATAAATGTCACAAAAAATAAGACCACATGACTAAAAAGACCGAAAGACAAAAACCAAACATAATCGGAATGTCCCGTTGTCAAAATCACCAAAACCGTAAGAGGGGGGAGAGAGAAACAAGAAGCCAAAAAGACAAAATCGAAGACAAATAAAAGCAACAAACCAAAAAAATTTCAGAGAACAGAACAACCAGCCCCGGGTCCAGATCTATATACATACTCCCTCGACACTTTTTTAAAAAGGGCACATGACGCCTGGTATTAGTCTAAATAAACGAACGTTGTAGTCTCTCGTGCAAAACAGTAGGGAATGGGGGGGAGGGTTGCTTTGAGTTCAAAACTGGCAGAGGGGAAGAAAAAAAGGGAAAGAAAAAAACAGAAAGAAGCAAGCGAAGCTTTATAAAGTGGACAAAAGTGGACAGCTGTCTATAAAAAGGGGACCGCTCCTGTTGCCACTGAATGCAGCGCCTTGAAAAAAAATAAACAAAAGAAGTCAAATGTTTGCTATACTCTCTGACTGTCCGGCCTTCCCAGGTAGAAGGGGGTTGAAAGAGCCTTGTACGCAGAGACAGGGGGAGCTTTGCAAAAGCTCACTTTCAGCCTGCTTTGCTAGGGACGGACGTAAGAGGGTATCCAAATCGGGGGGGGGGGCCGGGGGGGGGACGGGCCAAAGAGGGTATATGATAAGAGAGGTAGAAGAACAAACGCTCCCGGGAGCCTTTTATTCTTAACCAACATTTGCTAAAGGCAGATGAAAGACCGAGCCGTACATGCGCAAAACAACGGCCGTCGAGGACGCATTGCTGAGCCGTAAGCTGGCGTCCTAGTTCATTGTCTCTTCGCCAATGTTTGGCAAGGTGGACAAGCCGCCACCGAGGTTGATGCCCATGGGATTCTGGCCGAGTGTTGCCGCCATCGACGAGAGGATATTCTGCTGCTGGGCCAGAACTTCGGGGTCGCAAGCTGGAGAATGCTGCTTATGCTGTGAGGTTGTTAGAGGGGAGGAGTCCACATAACGGCTGTCCAGAATTGCTGACGCAACGAAGGGAAATAGGAACCACTTACATATTTCAGACCATTCAAGTTCTTATAACGCTTGCCGCAGTAGTCGCACTTGAATGGCTTCTCCTTCTCCATGCCGAGCGTGCCTGGGTAAGGCGCCGACGTCTCCGGGTTGACGATGGAGAAGGTGCCGTCGCCATTCTCGTGGAGCTGCTGCGTGGCGTGGCCATGGGCCTTGTGATACTTCAGGCCGTTTTGGTTCTTGTATGCCTTCTCGCAGCCAATGACAGGACACCGGAACGGCTTTGGCTCTTCTGGCAGCAGGAAGGCGGCGCTCATCTGCTGGAGAAGGGCGGCCGTGTCTGTCCCCGGCGGGAACTGAGACTGGTCGAGGTTGAACTGCGCAAGCTGCTGGGCTAGAGCCTGCTGCTGCTGGCTGAGCTGTGGTGTGGAAGCGCCATTGGGACTGTACAAGCTCTTGGCGGGGTCATTGATGCAGCTCAGGTCGAGGCTGGGGAGATTGTTCGCAAAGCCCATGCCGAAGTTGTTGTTGTTGAGGTTGAAGTTGCCGAGATCCATCTTCATAGACAGGCCCGGCACGTCGTCGTCGTCCAGGTCCGGAGTGGACTCGTGCGAAAATTGCGACTGAGGTCGGGACGGGAAGCCCTGCTGCGTCGTGAGGGTCGGCGTGTTGACGGAGGAGACGGTCGGGTTGTTCGCAAAGCCGAAGTTGGCAGCAGCTGGCGTCGTGGGCGTCGATGTCCGGAGCGCCTGGTGGGCCAGGCCGGTGCTGTTCAGGTTGAGCTGCGGCCTCTGCTGGCCGAACAGCTGGCGAGTCTGCTGGATCGTCCGCTGGCTGTCGTCCATGTCCATGGGGCCGACGGCATCGTCCATCTCCATGTCGCCGACTGCGTCCATATCGTCGTTCATCTGCGCCAATGCTTGGTGCTTCGGGGCTATTGGCGTCGACATTGCCGACTGTGCCTGCTGCTGCTGCTGCTGCCCAGGTGTGGATGGCTGCTGGAGCTGCTGCTGCTGCCGCACCATCTGCTGAAACCCGCCCACGCCGAGCCCCATGGTCAGGCCGCTGCCGTTAGCAGTCGCCGACGCGACGCCGCCGGGCCGGCTCACCTGGCCAAGCTGGCTGGCGCCTTGCTGGATCGCCTGGAGGTTGGACTGCCCTGGAACCCCCAGCGTGGATGCGCCGCTGGGGTTTCTCTGGTTTGCTGAGATGGCGAGGGACGATCCGCCGGCGTGGCGCGAGGCCGATGGGGTCTGGCGGGTGTGGCTCTCCTCGTAGTGCTGCAGCAGATCGTGCATGGTGGGCCAGACGCGGTCGCAGCACATAAAGTCGCGCATGAAGTTGGCCTCCATCTTGGGGAGATACGAGGTTGAGTGGAGAGACGGCGACTGGTTGTGCGCAATGTTGGGCGACGTGCCCATGGAAACGCCAAGCATCCTGTGCGACACATTAGCGACCGCTCATCATCCGAAACAGAAGGAGACGATTGACTGGCGATGAAAAGGGTGAGGATGGCGTGGCATCCAGAAGGAGAATAGCAGGGCAGGAAAAAGGAAAAGGAAAAGAAAAAGAAAAGAAAAAAAAAACGGCGTGCCATCGTTGCGGGAGCATGCCATCGTTGGGGGAGCACATGCGGATTGACAATTGACGGGGAAGTGAGGGAGGGGTTCATCGGGGGTGACTTGGAATTGGAATGTCTCTGAACTTACTCGTCTCGGATGAAACTGCTCACGGAGAGGCCTCCCCAGCTCATGCCACCGCCCATCAGGCTGCCGGCGAGACTCTCACGCCGCGCCCTGTGGGCATCGCCGCGGTTTGGGTTGATCATGGAGATGGGCTTGGGGCCGGCGCTCACAAAGGAGTCCTGGCGGTTGCGGCCCATGGCCGCCTCAAAGGAGTGACCCGACGTCATCTCGATGTCGAGGGCGAATGCAGACGGGGTCGCGATGGAGTTGCCTTCCTTGAGGGCTCTGTCGAGGTCGGCGTCGAAACCGACGGCGGTGATGCTGACGGCGGCGGCGGCGGTGGTGGTAGTAGTGGTGGTGGTGGGGCGGTTGTCGGAGGGGTGGCTGCGTGAGTCGTCGAGTTGAAAAAGGTCCTCGGTCGAGTAGCGGCCGGAATGACGGTGCTCGGACAGGAAGCGACGATGCTTTGCCGGCGGCGATGATCCAGCGAGCGACGACGACAGAAGCCGCCGGGACGACGATGGAGGAGGAGCGGGGGGAGGAGGCGGCGACGGCGACGCTGGCTTCCGCGGCGCAGGAGACGGGAGGGCAGAGGACAGCGAGCAGTCGTCAATCGACTGGACGAGGCGGCTCTCGCTGAAGAGTGCGCCGTGGGCTGTGTCGTCGGGCGAGGCAGAGGGGGGTGTCGCGGGCTGCGGGGTGGGCGAGAGGGAGAGCGACGTGTAGATTAATGGCGATGGGGAGCAGGAGGATGAGGGTGGTGAAGAGGGGAGCGAGGAGGCAGAAGAGGCGGCGGCCACGTTGGAGCGGTCGATAGAGGACGATACGCGATAACAAGCGTTGCTGGAAAATTTGTCGGAGACCGCAGCGCTGGGATCAGGGCGGCCGCTATTGCTGCTCTGGCTGGTGCTGATGGTGGTCGCGAGTGCTGCGGATGCGCTGTGATGGGCGGAGGAGGGCGAGGGGGACGAGGGCGAGGGCGAGGAGGACCAGGACGCTGACGACTTGTGGGCGGCGGCAGTGGTGGTGGCGGCGGCGTCGAGGGGTGCTCGGCGAGCAAACGTCGACGCAGCAGCAGAGTCAGTGGTCGCAGCAGCCGTCGCACGAGGCGGGCACGGAAGGGGAACCCGGCTCGAGGGGTCGTCGGTACTTGCGCCTAACCACCTGAGCGCTGCCTTCATGGCTGTCTGGCGGGTTCCTGGTACGAGGCGGTTCCGGTGGGGCGCCCGTCGAAGAAAAGGGCGCGGGCAGCGAGTGGCCAGTGGCCGACAAAGCAGCACTAGCTCTGACTGCGTTAGAGGAGACGACGACCAGGCTATGCGCTGCTGGCCGGTGGGTGGCGCTTATTGTTGGCAGGCGGCCTAGGGCGGGAGAAAGGGTAAGGGGGGTGGGATTAGAAATTAAGTGCCAAAAAAAGCAGCCGAGAGGAATAAATGGCCGCTATATTAGTCGAGGCGTAGTGTCGAAGGGAAGAGGCGGCCGCGCAGAGCGTGCAAATAAGCAAAATAAATGCGTTCTGAGTAAGAGGAAGCGGAAGAGGAAGCGAAAAAACAATGAAGCAGAAAGAAGGTGAAGATAGTTGGAAAGTGACGATGCGGCGGGAGGGGGGAAAGGGGGGGGAAGAAGAAGAGCTGGAGAGAAGGAAGGAAGGAGGGAGTTGTTGTGCTGTGGCAGCCACACGGCAACACGGAGACAGGCCGGAAGGAGGCGTTTGCTGTTTTGCCCCCTCCCCAATTCGGGAAGCTGCGATGGGGCCGAGCTGCGAGGCAGGCGAGTGGCCGGCAGAAACGGAAGGCGCGAAGCGTCTCTCTCGAGAAGGAAGTAGCAGCACGGGAAAGAGAGACGGCACCGAGCGAGCCACGTGTGTTGTGAGATTGTATCTCGAGATCTATGTTGGTCGGGGAAGGAGCGGCCGCGATACTCTGCGGTTTTCGTATGCTGTATCGTGCTCAAAGTGCGTGCGAGCAATAAGTTGAACGAGAAGGCTGTTCGTTGCACCGACGTTCACTAGCAGATGCAGCAATGTCGCGTACAAGATCTCCTGCAGACTTGAGACGCTGCAGGCGGGCGGAGTAGGGCTGAAGGGAGACGGGGCGGGAAAGGGCGGAAAAAGGCAGCAGGCTGGAGCCTGGTGGAAGGGATAAAAAGAAGGAAGGGGAAAAGAACAGCAAGAAGAGACGAAGATATGGAGATATGAAGATGAGCAGGCGAGAGAGCTAGTAGAACAGAAGACGAAGCGAGGAAAGCGAAAAGAAATGTAAGAACGGGCAGGAAGCCGAGCGGAATCCAGCCTTCTTTGTCCGAAACGAAGATGCGTCTAGGGCCTGTCCGGGTGCGCTGCGTTCTGAAGCGGACGGACGGGTGGCATGACGATGAAATCTCCCTGGACGGCCTAGGTGCGTAGGGGAAGGGGAGGAGAGAAGAGAGCAGACGCTCGACGGGCGTGCCGTAAGCGGTATGTGCAAGCGGAACAGCAGCGAGTCGAGAGAGGGTTGAGGCGAGAGTGAGGACGAGGTCAAGTCAACAGTGAGGGCAGTGCGAGAGGAAAGGCGAAGAAAGACGGTGGCAGCATCGACGAGGTCTCTCTCTCGGGACACAGGGATACTCTGCCTTGCCGTGGGTGTATCTTATGTTCCTACAAGGGCTGTCCTAAGTTCACACGTTTTTTTGTTTTTGTTTTGGCTTCGTCCCGGCGGTCCCAGGGATCTGTTCACGGAACGCACTTCTCTGCTCGGCAGTGGGAAACGAGAAAACGAAGAGGCAGAAAGGATCGCAGGCCGAGCTTGGCGGGAATGCAATAGATTACGCCGGGGCAATAAAATAAGAAAACCAGCGAAGAAGGATATCATACAGAGCCCGTTCTATAACGACAAACAAAACAACACGAGCAGAGCCAAGACCAGGCCACCCGGGCTTCCCTTCTCTTTCTTGTTCTTCATCTAGTATTACACCGAATCCAGCGAATCACCGTCGAGACATAAAAAAGCGAGAACCAGACTATTTCCCAGCTGCGTGGAGGGCCTTCTCTTTTCCCACAAGCTGCGGAGCCACGGAAATGCTCGCACGAAGCACTATGTACGAGTAGTTGTATTACGCAGAGACGCATGGCTAGTTCCGCACACTACGAAGCGCTGCTGCGCCTGTGACGAGCAAGAGTAAAAATGGAGCCGGACAAAGGCGCTCCGATGTGGGAAGGAGGTCTTGGAGAAAGGTGGGTGTGTGGGAGAGAGAATGTGGAAAAAAAGGAATCGGAAAGGGGAAAAGACGAAGAGGAGGCGGAATCCCACTAACACGACTAACACGGAAGCAGAAGCGCATCGTCGCCAGAGACCACAGAGCTAGAGGCGGTCCCCACTTGGCTGCTTCGTTTCCCAGCCGTGCGGCCGTGTGGACGTGCGGGCCAGATGGCAGTAAGTCCAGTCAGGCAGTGTGCGGTCTACGAGTACGAGTACGGGCCAGAAACCGCCAAACTGTCTTGCGGAACTAGGGAGCTCTGCGCGCCCTCACTAATATTAACAGCCCAACCTGGCCTGGCCTGGCTCTCGCCGGTCCTTTTGCAGGGGCCTTCGGCTGCGCTCTGTGTGGAACCGAGGCTGCCTGGGAAGGCCCGGCTGCTGTTCTCGTTCGTTCCTCTTCTCGCTCGCGTCTTTTTAGGCCATGTCTCTCTCTTGACTCCCGTGTCTTTTCGTTTTCTTTGTCGGTGCCCGTAGGGAGGGCAGATCACTCTTCTCGGCGCTGCTTCCTCGGCGCTGCAATGCATGTCTGGGCGTCGGACAAAGTGTAAGATCAAGTGCAGATTACACATGTCTGCCATGGGCTTTTTATCCAAAAGAGAAAGAAAGGGCGGCGATCCGTTTCCCTGCCCTTTTCCGTGTCGTCCCTTTTTTTTCCATTTCCTGCATCTGCGTCTTGCTGCTCTCGGTCTCGACTTATTAATACCCATGAGAGCGAAGCGAGGAAAAGCCACAGGCCGTGCGCTGGGGACAAGGATGCACGCGGGTTGCTTCTTTGGGTGGCTCTGCCGGCGACCTGCGGGAGGACGGCATAGAAAGGGATGAATGGCAAAATCGAGATTGGCATCTGAACGGTCGAGAAGGGGGGGAGGGGGGGACGAGCAAGAGTCATTCGGGAGAAGGATTGCAGCCCGTGTTCCTCTCAGACTCACACTGCTCCCACGCTCGACTCACACATTGCACATGCAACCAACCGTCTCGCCTTATATTGCTCACCCGGGCGACAGACCGTCAGCCAGGGTCCCCAGGGGGGCGGAACCGCTATGCTGTTGCCACGCGCGTGGCATTCCCTCACCGCTTAATACGACGTATTGTCTTGCATTCTGCCTGTGCAGAGGGCGGGCAACAACATGAAGAATAAAGCAGAGGGATGAGAGACAGCGGCTCCTGGATGCCGGACAGGCGTGGGGGGGGGGGTTCAACAGAGGCGAGTTGATGAGACGAGCCGAGACGACAAGACCAACGGCGGCTGCTCGTTGCGCCGGCCGCCCAAGAAAGATCGTCGTGCTCCAAGTACGAGCAATTACGCAATACGTTTCGAAGCGCCCCCCTCCGCCTCATGCGTTCCCGCAGGGGAAGTCTGGACGAACTGCTCGGTGGCGGAAAGACATGATAGACCGCTGCAGATGCAGACGCAGAGGAGATCTCCTGTTATCCAGGGCTGGTGGTGATAGGCCAGGCCAGCTCGCGTGGAAGGGGTCCTGGCCAAGATGAACCTGGGATTTGCCCTCTGATACCCTGTCTTGAAAAACCAGGTTTTCCGTTTCGAGCTCGTAATGCTTTCCAATCAGCACAGTCCGGTCTGGCGCTATGATTCAATTTACCCCGAGTCCTCGCAAGCAGAGGCCTTAATTGGGCTGTTCGTCGTCTGCCCATCTTTGTCCTGACTGGGCTCTGAGGACTAGCTCGTATCGCAGAGTACCAACTTTCGTCACCACTCCGCACGGGTCGAGAACCACTCGTCCGGCGCAGAGCGGCGTAGTCTAGTCCCTCCATGGCCGTTGGAGGTTGCTTTGTCTTATCTTGAAAAAAGGACCGTGATAATATCGGCCTTCTGAAGAGGGGCCATATCGAGATATCCCCTCCTGTCCTCCGTTCTCTATTTTTACCCTCGGGGCAGGCGATCAAGATCTGTAAGCCGTCTATCTCGACTAGTGCGGGCTCTATCTCTCCACGCATCGCGTTTGTGCTCAAAGCCGACTATCTCTGACGCCTGCAGGCGGATAGAGACTGGGTATCTTGCAGCTTGGGGATGGCTATCGTGGCTATCATGGATATCTGAGATACTGATGCCGCGGGGCAAGATAAAGAAACGACGAAAACAGGGGGACACGCTATGGAGAACAAACCCCGGACCCACGATGCCATGCATTTCGCCTTGCCACTCTCTGGGCGACTCCAGCGTATGGAGCATTCATCAACGAGCAAAGACGCAGTGTGGAGTTCTTTGTCCTAATCACGTGCACGTCATTGTCCTGGCGCCGGCCGCCCAATGTACCTAGAATACCGGCTGCGATGCATCTCATGGCTTGCATGGCGACAAGGGAGAAGAAGGGAGAAGGAAAGAAGAATGGGACATTGGGCGTAGGGAGGGGACAGAGCCAGCTTATAGAATGGAAGCTGCACAAGAGTGTTGCTTGCAAAAACAGAAGAGTCTAGATGTATGACAAACGGGACCCGATTCAAAGAATGAAGCCCCCGACAGGTCAACAGTGTATTCACGATATTGCTTGATAGACCAACAGCATCTCTTGCCTCGTAGACACTATTGTTTCGGGAGGGATGTCAGGTCGCTTTGTTCTCGCGCCGCACGACGATTGTGTTTGCTTTGCCGCATGTAGTCCGCACACGAATGCCGCAATGCTTGCGTGCTGGTCCTCCCTTTTCACCTACTATGTACAGTATATATATACTTCTTGCTGTGGCCGTCGAGGAGGCTTGCTACATTGTCGTCTTCAACCTCGGCGCCCTCAACGCCAAGGAATACGTCTGCTTGCCACTCGGACTGGCAGCCGGCACCGCAACGGGAGTCCACGAGCCTCGCATAGGCTGGAGGTCTGGAGATCGGAGGGAACATGCCTGCTCTGTCGCCTGGCGCGGCAGTTGACACGTCGGGTCCTCTTTTCTCGCCTCCACTTCGGTTCTTTTATTTCTCTCTCATCTCTATTGCCTTGCAGTTCCGTTATTTCCTTTCCACGGTATGCCTTTCCAGGATGTCTTGCATACTCTAATACAACTACTCCGTACTCGGTATATCCGTCGAAGAGGGACCTGGTGCGTGAAGCAACCCAGGACCCCGAGGAGACTTTGAACAAAGGAACATGGGGAAAAAAGGAAATTGCAGTCCCATCGCTTCCGCTCACTAGCCCGAACCCTGGAGAGCCGACGACGACATGCCACTTTCTGGTATTCGCGGGCGCGGCGACGTCCAGGAGTCGCTCACCGCCTTCGTGCCTGACAGGGTGGGAGGGGCGTGCATGAAGAAAGAAGAGCGCAAAGACGCAAAACGAGGGAACAAGCGGAAACAGCCAGAAGCCCACTGTGGCCGTTTCAACAGACCCACTCAGCAGCATCTGCTCCCAGGGCCAGGGACGAAGGGAGCCCATGTTGGGCGGAGAATTACGCCGTATTAACCATCTCACGTGGAAAAAAAGAGAAGAGAGAAAAGAAAAAAGAAAGAAAAAACCGCGCACGACCCATTTCCCCATTGGGGGAGCCGTGGAAGAAAAGACAGCGCAAGACAAATCAACCAGAACGAGAGGAACTCGCGATATTGCTGAGCGAAGAACTCTTGCAAACGACCGTACGATGTCTCGAATCTGTAGGAGCACGTACTCGTATATAGTAGATCGTGTCTCGAAAACAATATGAACACGAGATGGCCGACTGCAGCAGCCAGAGGACGGACGCGGCGTTGGATTTCAACGGCCTCGATTTTTTGAACCTTTTCACGTTTTGTCGACTGCAAAATTTTGCTTGGCAGGGGTTCATTGTTAGTGCTCACGGGCGGACGTCCTGCATGGCACTAACACGATCTCGGGATCGGCCCTTTGGCCGCGCTGCCATTGGCTGAGAATAATATACGCCGGACGCACAGGCCTGAACAGAACTTGTTCAGGCTGCCTTTGTTTTCTTATTCAGCAGATCTCCGAAGCCCCGAGTTTGACGCGCCACTCCTCGCCTGCCCTTTCCGCAGGTTTTCGTCGACAGCGCCGCTTGCAGCCATGTTCTCCGAGAAATGGCCGCCATCCTCAGCTTCTCGAAGAACAGGATGCACAGAAACTCGAACCGTCTGAAATGCTTCGTTCTCGGGAAACGTTGGTCATCGAAGTGGAATACGAGCACGCAGAGCAAACAGCGACGAAAAAGAATCGCTCTGCAGAATGGCGACGAAAGCAAAGCCCTGCTCTCAGGCGACATAGGGAATTGAGTAAATCGGCTGGCATTTTACTGGCCAACAGGACGCTGAAGCAAATCCCTATTTTCGGGGCGCGGCCAGCGCTTCACTGGGGGGAATGGCACCACCTGGAGGGCCCTATATCAATGTAATGGGAGAACCCGGAACGTCCCTTGACCCACCCCGCATTCAAACACGCGGAAAACTGTGGCGGACGAAAATCGGGGTTTGGACGGCCTCTGCTTGGGCCTGCCAAACGGCGGCTGCAGACGGTTTTTTCGGGGAATGGCCGAAGAGCGAACAATGGCCTGGCACAATGGCATGATTTGCGGAAAGGTACGCTGGACCGTGCAGCGGAGAAGCTGCGAGTTCAAGTAATACGATATTGTCGAAATTCCTGACAGTACGATGCATGCCGATTGACGTCACATCCAGGAACGAAGAGCGAGTCGAGCCAACACCGGCTGCTGCTCCGCAGATATAAGAGCCTTGACGCGCTCGGTGTGCTGTTGTTCTCGAGATCCGTTTCTTGCCACTGCAGTCTGCCATCAAACTCATTTAGTGATCCTTCGCATCTAACCGCCCAACGAACAGCCAACGAACAGCCATCGAACAGCCATCGAACAGCACCTGATCTCTATCAGCAGCCTCACCAATAAGAGCTGTCTTGTTAGCTCTTTTGCCTCTTCTGCCTCTTTTCTATTTCCAAATTCGAATCGTTCGATAAACAAACCAGAGAACCATTCCGAACACGCAGCAATAGACTACCTCTTTGAAGACCGCCGTACGCGTCCAGACCGCCAGCACCAAAGAGCTCCCCAGCCATTGTGGTACGAGTCTCGATTACTCATCCGCTGTCAGCCCGGGAAGTGAGCATCAGCGGGAAAAGACGTCAGTCGATTCTGCAAAGCCCGAACAGCAGCTTCCCGTTTTAGCCGCAGGAGCTCTGCCTTTTTTGAACCTCGTTTTTTTCGCCCCGCCATATTATCTCGTATCTCCATATCAGCAGCATCTCGTCTTCCTCGACAATCCCTTTTTGACCTCGAATTGACCCCCCCGGAGCTCGCTTTTTCGGTCATTTCTCCATCCCTTTTTCTTCTGCCTGTGCATTGATTTTCTGTCGCCCTCTCTCCCCGCCGCCACCATGAAGATCGTCACCAAGGACGAGGAGGCGGCCCACTACAGCGCCGTCCAGCGCGGCGGCGTCGTCGGCGGCGCCATCGGCTTCGCCCTCGGCCTGGGCGGCGTGCTCGCGGCCTCCCGGCGCTACGCGGGCTTCCGCAACCTGACCCTGCCCTTCCGCACGTTCCTCGTCTCGTCGGCGACCACGTTCGGCGCCATCATCGTGGCCGAGCGCCAGAGCATCGCCTTCGCGCGCTCGCGCGACTCCATGTACGGCTACCAGGACCAGTCGCAGCGCGCGCTGCACGACGCGCGCAGCGCCGAGACGGGCGGCACGCGGGCGCTGGACTGGGCGCGCGACAACCGCTACACGATCGTCATGACGAGCTGGGCGGCGTCGGTGGGCATCGCGCTGGCCATGGTGGGCCGCAACAAGTATCTGTCGACGTCGCAGAAGGTGGTGCAGGCGCGCATGTACGCGCAGGGCCTCACGCTGGCCGTGCTGCTGGCGACGGCGACGCTCGAGGTGTCGGACGCCAAGACGGGCAAGGGCCGGTGGGAGACGGTCATGGTCGTGGACCCCAACGACCCGGAGCACAAGCAGCTGATCGAGAAGCGGATCCACAAGGAGGAGTACGAGGGCCAGGACCTGTGGATGGGTGAGTTTTGACATTCCAGAGCATTCCAAGAACAAACACTCCGAGAAGACCAAAATACTAACACCTTCCTAGACATGGTCGCCTCCGAGGAGCGCCGGCTTGCCAAGGCCAAGCAGCAGAAGGAGGCCGCGGCCGCCGCCACCAGCAGCAGCAGCAGCGCAGACAACAAAGTTGGTGCTTCCGCCGTCCATTGATTTTTTTCTTCTTTTTCCTTTTGTCTTCTTTTGCCGCCTTCGTCTGGAGCGACATCTACTGCGGGCCTGGTCATAAATATTAACACGCGACGCAGTCTTGAAGCAGGAGCTCTGATATCTCAAAAACGCATATTTGGGCGGCCGGGATTTTTTTGTCGTGGCCAGTTCCACTACTTTCTTACTTTTCCTCTCTCTCAGATCGAACTTTCATGGGCATGGCGTTTATACGGCTGGTATTATATGGGGAGAGATGTGCATTGCTGTTACTTTTTGCCCTCTCATCGTTTTTGTTGCGTTTTTTCACGATTAGATCTGTAACAACAGATGAACCACGACGGATAGATTGTCAAGTTCCAAAGAAAGAAAAATGTGCATGTACTGTACTCTTTTTATCAGTACCAATTTCAAAGTGGGTGAACGTGGCCTTAGATATCTGGACGGAATAAAAAAAAAGTTCACAACAAAAAGATCAAACACAAAACGTTAAAACGTGCTGCATAGGCCGAGTTGTGACTACATGAAAGTCCTTTTTGTTCTTTTTCCCGCCCAGAAGACCTATATATCTCTTTTTTATATATCGTAGCTCGTACAAAGCAGTGAACTGCGTTACATCCCATGTAAACATAAAAACAACCGAATACTGTTTCAAAACACCGAGTCCAAAAAGAAGACATTCCAAGAAAAAATTTCAAGAAAGAAGAAGAAGAAAAATTCCAAAAAGAAGACAGAAAGAAGCAGAGAAAAAGGTTCCCCCTCCGCTCCACACCTCTCCCTCTCTCACACCTCTCACACCTCGATGCTGAAGTGGCTGATCTGCGAGTAGTACGCGTGCACCGCCAGCTCCAGCGTCCACACGTCGCCAAACACCTCGCCGCCGTCGAACCCGCCGATCACGACCAGCCGGCTGTCGTAGAGCACGGTCCCGTGGTACCCGCGGCCGCTGGGCGGCAGCCCGTACACCTTGCGCCGGTCCCACGACATGGTCACGAGGTTGAGCAGCAGCACGTCGTTGGAGTACTCGCTGCCGTCGTGGCCGCCGACCACGAACAGGTACGACCCGACGATCGTGGCCGTGTGCGACAGCCGCCGGTGCGTCACGGGGATGGCCACGGCGCGCCACGCGCGCGTCTCCACGTCGTACACCCACACGTCGTTGAAGCACTCGCCGCCGTCGGACCCGCCGAAGATGATGAGCTTGCTGCCCACCATGTTGGCCGTGTGGTAGCCGCGCGCCTTGGGCCGCGGCTGGTGCTGCAGGTTGTGGTGGTGGTGGTGGTGGTGGTGGTGCCCGCCGCTGGCGTCGTCCTTGACCGACGTCGACGACGACGACGCCGACGCCCCGTTCTTCATGGTCGCCGTCGTCGTCGTCGTGGACGCGGACGCCGACAGCGAGGTCGACGCCGACGTCTCCCCCTCCCTGGGCACGGACGACGACCCCCCTCCCGGCGTGACGGACCCGTCGCTGGCGCTGCCCGGGCGCTGCGGCTGCGGCTGCGGCGGCGGCGGCAGCGGCAGCGACGACGACGACGGCGACGGCGACCCCCCGCTGATCTGCTTCCACGCCATCTTGTGCGTGTCGCTGACGTCGAGCCGCCACACGTCGTTGAGCGCCCGCACGCCGTCGCCGCCGCCGAACACGTAGATGCCGTTCTTGTAGAGGCACGCCGTGTGCGCGCGCCGCTTCGACGGCTGCGGGCGGTCGGCCGCGAGCCGCGGCCGCGACCACCGGAAGTTGGTCGTGTCGAGCACGTAGATGTCGTTGTAGTACTCGGGCCCGTCGCCGCCGCCGAACACCACCAGCTTCTTGCCCACCGCCGTGCACGTCATGGCCCGCAGCGGCAGCGGCACCTCGCCCACCACGTGCGGCCGGGTCCAGTGGAACGAGTCGGCGTCCAGCACGTACAGCTCGTTGAAGCACGTGCGCGCGTCGCAGCCGCCGAAGACGTACACGTTGGACCCGATCAGCGTCGTCGTGTGCGCCCGCAGCGTCGTGTGCGCCACGCCCGACACGGGCGCGCGCGACCAGTACATGCCGGACGAGGGCGCCGGCAGCACGTCGACCGCGGTGCGCGGGTCCGCCAGCGGCGGAAACGCCGTATACTCCGGGGGTCCTCCTCCCGAGGCAGACGCGCCACCGCCGCCTGCGCCGCCCCCGCCCCCGCCTCCTCCTCGACCCCCGCTCGCGCTCTTTGGCGTTCCGCGCGACGAAGCCAGCGACGCGATGCCGCCGTACACGCTGGGCTTGCTGGCAATGGCCGACGTCGACCGCATGGCCATTGGCCGTCGGTGGCTGCCCTCGGCGGCAGCGCCGGACAGCGGCGGCTGAGAGTGGGCGGGCGACTCGCTGCCGCTGCCGGCGCCGGCGCCGCCGTTGGCCTGGT
>WNYD01000215.1:0-44196 GCA_021396205.1 Sporothrix brunneoviolacea
GCACCAGCCGCGCCCCCAGCGCCCGCCGCCACACCCGGCGCTGCGCCGTGCGGCCCTGCACGATCCGGCGCAGGCGCTCGCGCTCTTCTCGGAAGGCCTCCATCTTCTTTTCGTTGTTGTCGTCGTCGTCGTCGCCGCCGCCGCCGCCGTTGTCGCTGTCGCCCCCCAGCCGGCTCCCCATGTTGCCCTCCTTCTCCGCCTCGGTCGGCGGCGGCAGCGGCACGTCCCGCGTGACGCGCGCCATGCGCGCGAGCGTCGCCCCCAGGCTGCAAGCCAGCGACAGGAACCAGTAGCGCTGGCCCTCGACGCCGAGCGCGCGGGCGCGGTCGGGGCCCCAGACGGCGAGGCCCTCGACCCCCAAGGCGTCGACGAGCGTCAGGGACTCGAGGAACAGGTACATGCCGCTGAACGTGCGGGCGAACGCCTCGAGCCAGGGGCCGAGGCGCGGGGGGTGCTTCGAGCTGCTCTCCGCAGCACTCGGGCCACCCCCGAACAGCCCGGAATACAGCACGTGCGCGGCGTGAAAGCTCTCGACGAAGCGGAACACCCGGAAGAAGCGACGGCCCAGGTTGACGCGGTCGCGGGCGCCCACCAGGACGGCGGCCGTGGCGAGGACCGAGTCTTTGCCTGTGCTGCTGCTTATACGGCTGCCGCCGCCCTGAAGAAACGACGCAGCCAGGCCCAGCAGCACCGGGAAACTGACCACGATCTGGAGCAGCGCCTGCACGAGGCGGAGGATGCGCTCCAGGCCGACTGCAGGCAGGACAGGTCAGTAATTTGAAAAGTACTAGGGCTTAGTTGAGAAGAGAGGTGCCCATAACCCACCGGCATCCGTCGTAAAACGGATAAACTGCTCGAGCGCCATGGGTGGTGGGCGTGGCTGTTGTGAATTGCGGTTGCGGTTGGGGGAAAACGAGGCTGTTGATGCCCAGACGCGGCAGAGATATACAGCGCGCGAAGGGGTGTATCTCAAGACGCAAAACACAAGCCGAAAAGAACGATGACTGAAAAACGAAACGAACGACAATTGAACGCTGAAAAACGGAGTGCGATTGCAAGTTCACCGCCGCATCCTAGGTTGACCGCTTGTGCTGGGTTTATTTTGCGCCAATTTTATTTTTGGGCCAGGTCAGCCTTCCCACAAGAGGGAGACAAAATAGAAGAGCATTCCCACACACCACACCCCTGAAACCAACTAGACGTCAGCGATAAGCAGGGAGACGAGACTCTCTCAGTCTACTTCCAATCTACATGGCCTTTTACTTTTACAGCAGCATTATTTGAGATTTCAAAAGTTGTTTTGATCACAGCAAATGTAGTAAAAGAAACCATCCAAGCTGCTCCCAAAAACACGGTGTAAATACAGGTAGTGTGGTTTTTGCTTCTTCCCCAGAGGATGGTGAAAACGAGGAAAAGCAAAGAAAAAAGAAAAGAAAAAGAAAAACTGCGGAAATGCACGAGTTTACAGGATGTGATTCTTTCTTTCTTTCTCTTTTTTTGGCATATTTTTCGGTTTGGTGTCTTTTTCTTTTTGGTCTCAGTCCGCCGTCCCATCTGAGCGTCTCGTCCGTGTTCTCATCACAAGTCTACCCCCTCTACTCTCTCTTGTCACATCTACTGCCCCGGGGCAATCAGCTGGCCCTGCCGGAGTGCATCATGCTGCCAGCCGCCGGCCAGGGCCGGGCCGCCGGTCTCCTCGGCAAACTTCTGCATGCGCGCCTCCAGCTCTGGCCGGAAGTGGCGGATGAGGCCCTGGATGGGCCATGCGAAGGCCTCGCCGAGAGCTGGAAAGTTTAGTTAGCAGCTGGAAAGCAGAAAGGATAAGAGAAAGGAAAGAAAAGGACAACGTAGAGTACGTACCGCAGATGGTGTGGCCCTCGACCTGCTTCGTCAGCTCCTGCAGCATGTCGATCTCGCGCTCGCGGCCCATGCCCTTCTCGAACCGGCCCATGATCTGCTCCGTCCACTTGCTGCCCTCGCGGCACGGCGTGCACTGGCCGCACGACTCGTGCCGGTAGAAGTGGCTCAGCCGGCTGATCGCCCGCACCACGTCCGTGCTCTTGTCCATGACGATCACCGCCGCCGTGCCCAGCCCGCTCTGGCTGTCCTTGAGCGCGTCAAAGTCCATGATCTGGTCGTCGCAGATGGCCTTGGGCAGGATCGGCGTCGACGAGCCGCCCGGGATGACCGCCAGCAGGTTGTCCCAGCCGCCGCGCACGCCGCCGCAGTGCCGCTCGATCAGCTCGCGCATCGAGATGGACATCTCCTCCTCGACCGTGCACGGGTTGTTGACGTGCCCGCTGATGCAGTACAGCTTGGTGCCCTGGTTGCGCTCGCGGCCGAAGCCCGCGAACCAGCTGCCGCCGCGGCGCAGGATCGTGGGTGCCACCGCCACGGTCTCGACGTTGGTCACCGTGGACGGGCAGCCGAAGAGGCCGACGGCGGCCGGGAAGGGCGGCTTGAGGCGCGGCTTGCCGGGCTTGCCCTCGAGCGACTCGATCAGCGACGTCTCCTCGCCGCAGACGTAGGCGCCGGCGCCGCGGTGGATGTAGACGTCGAAGTCGAAGCCCGAGCCGCAGGCGTTCTTGCCGATCAGCCCGGCGGCGTAGGCCTCGTTGATGGCGTTCTGCAGGACGGCCGCCTCGTAGATGAACTCGCCGCGGATGTAGATGTAGGCGGCGGTGGCGTTCATGGCGCGGCCCGTCACGAGGCAGCCCTCGACCAGCTTGTGCGGGTCCTTGCGCATGATCTCGCGGTCCTTGCAGGTGCCGGGCTCGCCCTCGTCGGCGTTGACCACGAGGTACCGCGGCTTGTTGTCCTTGTCCCAGTCCTTGAAGTTCATAAAGGACTTGACTTCGTTAGCAGCTGAGCATCCCACAATCAAAAACCAAATGCTGCCCGGACTTCAACTCGGAACCCACCCATTTCAGCCCGGACGGAAAGCCCGCACCGCCGCGGCCGCGCAGGCCCGACGCCTTGACCTCGTTGATGATCCAGTCGTGGCCCTTGAGGATGATCTCCTTGGTCTTGTGCCAGTCGCCCATCTTGCGCGCGTGCTTCAGGTCCGGCGGGTAGCGGCCGTACAGGTTCTGGAAGATGCGGTCCTGGTCCTTGAGGCCGCCGTACGTCCGCTTCGGCGTCTCGGGGGTGCCGTCCTGGACGGCGGCGAACGAGCGGCGCGACGACGAGGAGAACGGCCGGGAGGACCGTAATGAGGGCGACGAGGCGGTCGAGGAAGAGAGCGAGGCGGAGGAGGAGGTCGAAGAGAGGAGCGAGGACGGGCCCGCCGCCGGCGAGGCGCACACGCGGGCGAGCGTCTGGGCCGAGGCGGCGGCCGCCTTCGGGGCGGCGGAGGCTCTTCGGGAGAGCATTTCTTCGCTGTTTTTGAAATCGAGTCGATAAGAAGAGCAGGATGGCGGAGTGCGCTCGTGGCTGCTCAATTGAGCAGAGATGAGACAAGCACCAGTGGCGGCGGAGGAGCGGGAGTTGGCAAGGAGGGCGAGGGACTTTCTGGTGCCGTTGTCCCGTTTCGTGGAGATGCGGGAACTGAGCAAAAAAGCTGTGATGGCGGTTCCTGGCCCGGCCGGGAAAGTTCTCGCAGTGAGGTCACGTGAATCCACTGTGGGGGAAGCAGTGGCCAATCAGGGCGGCTTGAAAGCTAATACGTGTGGTGCCCGGAGCACAGCACGAAATAGGTGTCGTTTTCTGCTTTTGGAAGAATGTAAAAACCTTCTCGTATTTTTATAGCATTTTTTCGGGTTGAGATGGATGTCATAATGAAAGGAATTGACAAAAGGTAGCCGTTTCATTGCGGATACAGCTCTTCACCACCGACATGATCTGGCCTGGATCACGGAGGAAAATGTCTGCCGCCATCTGATTGGCTATATATTGACAGCGAAAAGACCCACCTCGACGGAGCTTCCCACAAGCTCCCTGAACGTCGTTCAACAGCTGAACATCATACCTGCCGCCGCTTATTCTGCCCCTTAGTTGGGGTCACCATTCAACAAAAGCCATATTTGTGATTCAGACTCCTCCTTCTCCTCCCCAAAAATGGCCTCCAAACGCCAGTCCTTGATGCCCGTCGCCCCGCCCACGCCCGTCCACTTCGTGACGGACCGCACCAGCGGCAGCGGCGGCGGACCCGTCGTCATGGCCGACGCCGTGGCCGTGGTCGGCGCGTTCCCCGTGACCATCAGCGGCGACAGCGTCGTGCACCCGCGCGCGCGGCTCGACGCCAAGGGCGGGCCCGTCAACATCGGCCGGCGGTGCATCGTGGAGGAGCGGGCCGTCGTGGGCGGCGCCGCCCACGGCGCGCCGGGCGCCGAGGGCAGCGTGACCCTGGGCGACTACGTGTCGGTCGAGTCGGGCGCGCTGCTGGAGGCGGGCGCGGTGGTGGGCGAGGGCAGCGTGGTCGGGGCGCGGAGCCAGATCAGCAGCGGGGCGGTGATCGGGAGGGTGAGCAGAGCAGGGAACGACCCACAGTCACGATGGTATCGAGTGCTAACATCTCTAGTACTGCACGCTGGCCCCCCGCAGCAAGATCCTGGCCGGCGAGCGGGTCCCGGACTTCACGGTGGTGTACGGGCAGCAGCAGCGGCGGCGGGACGGGCGGCCGGGGGCGGCGGAGGCGCGGCACAAGCAGCAGGCGCGCAAGATCGAGGTGCTGCGGAAGCTGATTGCGAGCGTGCCGGAGAAGTATGTGACGAGTTAGGGGGTGGGACGATGTCAGGAGGGGAGATGTTTTGTACGAGCACACGACTGCGTTCCATATTTTTCGATACCCAAGTCATATTGCATTCTATGATACCCCAGATTCAGATCCCAAAAATGGTGATTAGTATCTCGTAAATGATCCCAAGTATTCCCTATCTCGTTGTCCCCGTTTTGAGCTTTGTTTTTTGTTCGGTTCGTTTCTTTCCTTTTCCTTGTGTGGTTCCGTCTATGCGCAATCTCTATAACAAAGTAAGTTCGTAGCAAGAAAAGGAAAAACGCCGTGGGACAGAAGGTCCACCCTTTTTTTTGAAACCCCCAAATACCGTGATACCGTGATACCCAGATTCCCAAAGTATGACCCAGTCGCTTTGCAAATGAAAAGACTATATAGTACAACAAATCAGTGTCCCCCCCCCCCTACAAATACCGCGACTTCATCCACTCGCTCGTGCCCAGGCCCAGGTTGAGCCCGTTCTCGGCCCACCACCGCCGCACGGCCGTCTGGTCGCCCAGCGCGTCCTCCAGCGCCTCCTCGATGTCCATGGTGCGGTACTCGACCTGCTTCGCGCGCCGCTCGTTCATGCGCGGCAGCTGCCCGTGCGCGTAGTCCTTCCACCACCCCAGCACCCCCAGGTGCGAGTACATGGTCGGCTCCACCAGCACCAGGTGGTTGAACGTGATCTTGTCGTCGCCCCGCAGCTCGCGCCACAGCTCCAGCACCTCGACCTGCCCCCACCGCGACGCCACCTTGCAGATCGCGTCCTGGTGGCCCGCGTTGATGCCGCTCTCCTGCTCCCACCACCGCAGCACGGCCACCTGGCCGTACTGCGCCGCGCAGATCAGCGACCGCCCGGGCCGCAGCACGATCGACGGCAGCGGGCTGCTCGGGCTGCTCGCCAGCGACGCCTCGCGCCACCACTCGAGCACGCGCACGTGGCCCTTGGCGCTGGCCTGCTCGAGCGCCGCCTCCGTGTACTTGAGCGGCAGCCCGGACCGCCGCCACCACTCCAGCACGTGCACGTAGCCGTTCTTGGACGCGCCGTCGAGGGCCTCGGCGTCGTACTGCTTCTCCAGGAACGAGGGCGAGCGCACCCACCAGTCCAAGATCTCGATGCGGCCAAAGTACGCCGAGGCCTTGGTCGGGATGGTCTTGCCGTCAAAGTTGCGGAACACGAGCGGGCAGTGCGCCTCGATGTACGTCAGCAC
Organism: Sporothrix brunneoviolacea; assembly: GCA_021396205.1. NCBI lineage: Eukaryota > Fungi > Ascomycota > Sordariomycetes > Ophiostomatales > Ophiostomataceae > Sporothrix > Sporothrix brunneoviolacea. Next base: position 5,926 of record WNYD01000215.1, read on the forward strand.
GTCGGTCAGCGCGAACTTGAAGATGAGCTTGATGGCGAGCGCCGAGAGGTCGTGGATGGTGGCGGGCGCCTGCGACAGCTTCTCGCAGATGCGGTCGGTCTCGGCCGTCAGCAGCGTCCACTCGAGCTCGTTCATGAACACCTGCAGCGGGTCGGCCGGGTCGCGCGGCTGGCGGCGCCACCCGTAGTTCACGGGCATGGGCAGCCTGGTGAAGACGCCGAGCGCCTCGGCGAGCTCCCAGTCGCCGGTGTACTGGAGGATCATGGTCCAGATCTCGGGCGGCAGGCGCGTCGCGGAGCGCTTGCTGCTGGCCGTGCCGCTGCCGCCCGCGGCAAAGGCGCGGCCGGCGCTCAGGGCGGCGGCGTCGACGTCGTGGCCCAGCGACAGCAGGTCGGCGTGGTTCTTGATAATGCCGATGAGGTCGGCGAAGCCGGACCACTCGACGACGCGCTTGCGCGGCTGGGAGGAGGAGGTGGCGCCGGCCAAGAGGTCGGGCGCGTTCAGGTCGCTGATGCGCACACCGCCAAACGGATCACGGCGGTTGGTGGCGGCGCTGCTGGCGCTGGCGCTGGCGCTGGCGCTGGTGCTGGAGCCGGCGCTGTCGCTGCCGGACGGCTTGTCGTAGTGCCACAGAATGGGCGGCAGCACGCGGACCCAGTGCCACTTGCGGTGCAGCTTGCTGATCTGGCGCTTGGTGACAGGGTTCTCCCACATGTTGGTGGACATGCCGGGGACGAGCAGGATGCGCTTGGAGGCGTCCCAGCTGCGCAGGACCTCGAGCAGCAGGGTGTCGGTGAGGCCGGCCATCATGCGGGCCAGGTTGTCGGCGTCGATGGGGGCGAGGACGAGCAGGTCGGCCCAGGCGACGAGCTCAGTGGCGCGCTTCTCGGCGCTCTCGACCTCCTTGGCGGCGACGGAGGCGCTGCTGCTGCTGCTGCCGCCGGCACTGGGGCCGCCGCAGTAGTAGCAGGTGCGCAGAGGGCGGTTGGCGTAGGAGGGGAACTCCTGGGTGAGGCGGTGGGTGAGGTCGTCGACGATGACCTTGATGGAGATCTTGGGCTCCTTGGAGAGGCGCACGGCGATGGCCTGGGCATAGGCGACCTCCTTGGGGCCGTTGGCGGCGACCAGCAGCTTGAGGACGGGCTCGCGCGGCATCTCGTAGAAGGACGTCGTCGAGGGCGTCTTGGGGAGGAAGTTGACAAAGGGGGCATCGGTGCCGCAGTAGTAGGGGACATCCATGACGCAAGGGAAGGGGGCGGGATTGTGATAATGCAAACGGCCAGAAAGGGCCCAAAAAAGGCCAAAATGGTGGTGATTGGCCCAGCAAGTGCCGTGTGATCCAAGCGTTTCTTGTGTCTGCAAGGTGTTTGTCGAGCAGGCAGGTTCGTCAGTGAGCAAGAGAAACGTCCAGGATGGCCGGCTGCGGTGCGCTGGCGGGCGGGTTGGGTCGAGGCGGGCTATTTAAGATTCAACGTGTAACGATTCGACGAGTGGCAGCCGCTGTGCGACGCGCTGGTCGGTCGGTCGTCCTCCTGGTCAGGCAACGTGCGGTCGCAGCGTGGAGAGATTGCGGAGGTTGCGTGTTGGTTGGGGTGGAGGTGGCGGCCGGCACGCGAGTCAAGAGTCGGTGTGGAAAAGAAGAAGGGCTGAGAAAAAGTCGAAAAGTCGAAAGAAAAGTCGAATGGTGGTGGCCCTGGCGCCGCTCATTGGGTGTAGTTCATACTGTACGATAATCTGCAATCTGTAATCCGTACGAGTACACAGTATCTCATTTTAGTGGCTCTTTCCTTTTTCTTTTTTCTTCTTTTTTCGGTCGCGCCTGCTAGCTTTTCTGGTCGTGACGTCGGACAGGAAGGAAGAGCCGAGTTTAAAGTTTTAGTCTGGCGGGTCCTGCTGGGGCGCTCTTTCCTCGCCGCCACGGCGTGCGCATCGCTCCTCCCTTCAAGCCCTTGGGATTGGAAATGCCCTTGGCCACAGGGCTAGGAGCAGGCCTACTCGTAGCCGTATCTAAGCGGCTGCACACTGGGTGGCTTAAGACTCTAACAGCGGTCAAAATACTTGTACAAGTACGAGTACCTGAGAGGCATACCGTGGGTTAAAAGGGGTGTACTCGTACGAGTACGAAATTGGTCTATTGCTCATAATGATGCTTGGGTTTCCTCCCTCGCGGTTTGTCTCCTGATATGTCTCCCTTGCAAGTCGCCTCGCATCATCATCACTCACGTCGTGTTGGTTCGACGAGGCGCAGATCAAAAAGAGTTGTTGAATATCACGTATCTTATTTATGCTTATTCCTCAGCTAGAAATGATAGACTTGCAACAAACAGAAGCACCGATGCAGCCCGGCGAGCAACGTCAAACACCTCAAATCACCATCCTAGGTGTTCTCGCATCCATGGGTATCAACTAATAAGGTACGTGCAGAGAGAGGAAAGCCGCAATGTCATCCACCTCCTCGGGCGCCTTGAGCCAGTGGCCTTCCTGCTCCGCGCCCCGATATTCCTTCCATTCCACGGCCAGTCCGATCTGCGCGAGCACGGTTCTTGCCTGCCACCCGAGGTCGTTGTCGACGTAAGCGTCATCCACGCCGTGGCCCAAGAAGACCGGGGTGGACAGAAGTGAGCTGTCGCCGTGTGCCTGGCGGAGGGACGACCGCACCAGGCCCATCATATCGGCCACAAATGCGTCTCCCTCGCTGCGTCCGCCGTCATCGCCGCCCTCGTGTCCAGCGGCCGCTGCCCCTTCGTCTCTTCCACTGCTTGTCGTGTCGTCAAAAAACGCTTTGATGCTGTCCGCAAAGGGGAGCCACGCGCTGGCCCCGACAAATGCCCCGAGCCGCCCTCCCCGTCCTCCGGCCTCGCCGACGCGGCAGAGCAGCGTCCACAGCCCGACGGCCGCGCCCTGGCTGATGCCGCCCAGGACGACTCTGTCCGCGCCGCCGCGCCCGAGCCGCTCGAGCGTCTCGATCTCGTCGCGCATGATGGCGTCCAGATGCGCGACGGACGCGCGGATGCCCGCCACCTGCAGGTCCTGCCGCGCCGTGATGTCGGTCAGGGAGTGCGCCTCGAACCACGCCGGCACGTCCTCCTCGAAGGCGGTGCTCCACAGCGCGCGGGAGGAGGGGAAGACCCACCGCCAGCTCGGGAACCGCTGGGCCAGCGTCGTGCCGTCCGACAGCTTCGAGTCGAAGAGCTCCTCGGCGAACTCCTCGCCCGTGCTGCCGCGCCCGTGCAGCAGGATCGCCGTGTGCGTGTGCGGCAGCGCGGGGCCGACGACGTGCACAGGCCCAAAGGGCGTCGACGTGGACGAAGCCGCCGATGCCATCCCTCGTTTGTCGGGGCCAGGGATGTCCATCCAAGCAGGGGTTGTGAGGCGTGCTGTAAGCTGCGAGGGCGCTATAAGTGAGGGCGCTATATGTGAGGCCGCTATAAGTGAGTAGTGAAAGCGAGTGGTGGGAGCGAATCGACGCCAGCGTCGATGCAGTAACCTGGGCCTGGCCCACCTGAAGCCGCTACGAGTAGCAAAATGGAATGGTTTCTGTCTGCCGCGGTGCGCCACGGTGCGAAGACAGTGGGCGCGGCAGGTTGACTTCATAGTGGGGTGATCCCAGAGGGCAGTTGCCACGCAGGGAAGGCGCGCCCAGCTGCACGTTCGATGACGGTACGGGTCCTTAGGTCTTACCTTGCTTGTGCAGGTCTATCAGTTCGTTCTTGCCTTGTGTTTACCCAATCGACAGGCCACATGATCGACAGCCCTGCACTGCGCTGGCGGTGGATCTCCACAAGACAGATGTTGTGTGCCCGAGTGCGGGTGAGCCGTGATGCCACTTTGGGGGGCATCGAGACGATCCTGGCGAGGCTGGCGGGAGAACATACGAGGAGAGGAGTCACAACGGGGCAGGGAGAGCGGCAGGGCAAAGCAGCGGAGCCGCAGCGGCGGCATGGGTCCATACGAGTATGAATTCGACAAAACAGTGCTCGTAGTGGAATTCAGCGCTCAATTTAACTTTCCGAGTGCTCATAGGGCTCATTCTCATTCTCATTCTCTCATACATGCAGTCACGTCGCCTTCTCGGCCTCCGCCTTTGCTGCCTCCGCCTTCTTGGCGGCCGCCTCGTCCAGCTTCTTCTGGGCGCCGGCGTCGAACCGCGTAAAGTCCAGCGGGAAGCGTTCGCCCAGCCAGATGGCGCGCTGGGTGTGGTCGCGGCGCATGTTGACCATCTCGCCGGCCGGGTTCGTCTCCGGGTCGTCGTCGCCGCCGACGGTGTTGGGGTGGACGAGCACGGACAGCGGGCCGCGCCAGACGGCCAGCCAGGGGATGAAGGCGCCGAACTGGGCGGGCGTGAACAGGTTGACCTCGAACATGCCGGTCGGGTGCGGGCCGATGGGGCGGTCCCAGACGCGGTAGATGCGGAGTTCGGGGACTGGGGGGGTGGGAGGGTGTGAGAATGAGAAGAGAAGAGAAGAGAAGAGAATCAGAAGAGAAAAGGACTGGACTTACACTCGCGGCGGATGCGCTCCCACAGCGCGTGCGCATAGGCCGTCTGCTCGGCGTTGGCCTGGTAGTAGTAGACGTGGACGTCGCTGGGGGGTCAGCAGAGGAACAGAGTTGGAGACAGATGGAAGACGGCACCCACAATCCCCCCCGGCGCCCCCGGTCCAGCGGGTCGATGAAGGCGTCGTAGGCCGGGCTGCGCTGGGCGGCCGGCTCGTTCTTGAAGCTCTTGCCGTCGTCGGCCCGCTCCTCGCTGAGCGGCGGCAGGCCCTCGTAGCCGGCCAGCGGCGACGGGTAGGAGGAGATGGGCGGGTTGTAGATGTCGAGAACCATGGTGGCTGGGTGTGGGTTGGGCTGTGCTATGTCGTGAAGAAGCTCGACGTGCCTTGGCGAGAATCGATTAGAGCAGCCTCGAGTTGCAAACTCCGACGTTATACGAAGCACCAACGGTTATATACGAACGCCGGCCTTGCGCGGCCCTCGCGGCGCTACAGAGCGGGCTCGGTCTCAAATGGCCGAGCATTCCCCTCGATTTTGTCATCGCATCAGCGATTGGTCATGCGCGAGTCGCGATGCAAATGACGTCTTTTTCCGCCTCTGCGACGCCAGTTGAATGCCGCACTCGGCCGAACGCGGACGGCCAAAAATGAGTAATTACACTTCATGTTGAACTATATGGGTGGGCTGCTCCATACGACAAATGTCATTCCCTCTTCACTCCTCCTCCTCCCACACGCCGTACCGCGCATACTGCACGTTCGCCGCCGCGTCCAGCGCCGCCGCCAGCCCGCCGCGCACCACCTCGACCTCCGTGCGCCACCGCGTGCCCGTCTTCTCGCCGATCTCGTCCCACAGCCGCTGGAACGTCGCCGCGTCGTGCAGGTAGCGCATCGTCGTGCTGCCGGGCACGAGGCCGTGGTCGCCGGGCAGCTTGTGGGCGAGGTGGGCGCCGAAGACGCGCGCGTTCGTGTACTTTTCTTTCCGGTCCTTCTCGTCCCGGGGCAGCCCCAGGAAGCCCACCATCCGCACGCCGACGGCCACCTGCTGCGGCCACGTGAACAGGTGGAAGAAGTTGGCGGCGTGGATGGCCGTGACGGCGCCGTCCAGCGCGTCGTACTCGCTGGGCCGGCCGTCCTCGGGCGCCGCCAGCAGGTCGCCCGCGGCAAACGTAAACGGCGCCGCCGCCGGGCTGTCGCGGAACAGCTCGTAGCCCAGGTCGATGAACTCGCGGTGCAGGTCCGCACCCGACAGCCGGCGCGGGTCGACGCCCTCGTGCGCGAGCTGGCGCAGCACCTGGCCGACGCAGCAGCCGAGGTCGAGGAGGCGCTCGTCGTCGCGCGCGAGCAGCCGCCGGAGCGCCTCCTGGTAGTACGGCGACTGCGTGACGCCGAGGTTGAGGAAGGAGAAGCGGCCGATGCACGGGTACTTGTGGACGGCCCAGGCCTTGTCGCGCTGGGGGAAGGGGGGTTAGCGAAGGAACAAATATAGCAAGTAGTACATCTCGTCTGCCTGCCGCTTACAATCTTGTACAAATGCGCGTCCACCTCGTCGGCCGGGATCTTGCTGTACTCGGCCAGCAGCCGGCGCATGGGGTCGATGTCGTCGGGCAGCGCCTCAAAGTACGAGTACTTCTTCCAGAACGCGAGCTTCTGGGCGTCGGTCAGCTTGGCCACGTCGGGCTTCTCCACGTCGGGCTTGGTTTCCGCCATCGTCTGGTGGCTTTTGCTTGTTCTTGGCTGTTCTTGGTTTGTCTGTTGGATTGGATTGTTTGCTGCTTGCTATTTCTGCTTGCTGCGAGAGGGAGCCCCCTCCACACTTCTTATAGCTGTCATCTTCCACCCTCTCCCCTCTCACAACCTTGTCAGCCCGCCTCTCCAATTACACCGACGGGCAGCCCCAATCCTGCGATACGACCAAACCGAGCGGCACGGAGAATCGGCTCTTGCAGAGCGCCGACCTCATTCTGACTGGTCGAACAGGGCAAACCGAGGGTCAGCATACGACACCACACCAACCACACCGAATGAGTCAGTCTGCGTCTTCATCACACCCTCTCCCCTCTTCCTGCCCATTCTTACACCCCCCCCCTAGTCGCGGAACTGCCCCTGGGGCGTGTACTGCCACCGGCGCACGTACGCCGGCGCCGTCCCCCCGCCCCCGTTGCCCGTGCAGTACACCCCCAGCAGCGCCCCCGTGAACCCGAAGCTCACCGCCTCGCTCGACGCCCACGCCGCCGTGCGCATGTCCGACTCCGCGCCCGTCGGCCACGCCGCGAACGCGTAGTGCGTCGCGTTGGCCGCCTGGATCTGGAGCGTGACCTGCAGCGGCGCCGCGTCGTTGCGAAAGCCGGCAGCCGAGCGCGGGTGCCAGCTGGCGGGCACCGGCCAAGAAGTAGCGGGCGGCAGGTGGGCTTCCGCGGACGCGCCCGACGTCATGCCCCGGAAGCGCAGGTAGGTCCCTCCCGGGTGCGAGGTCCCGTTCGTGGTCGTCGCATCCTCCAGCCGCACCAGCCCCAGGTCCAGGTGGTGGTTCTGCGTCAGGAACACGCTCACGCCCGCCTCCTCGCCGCGCACCGCCGGCCGGTACGCCAGGTCGACGCGGAACGTGAAGAGCGTGTGCTGCTGGCGGCGGCCGACAAACGTCTGCCCGCCGGCGCCGGCGCCGACACCGTTGCCGTCGAGGCCGGTCAGGTTGAGCGGGGAGGGAAGGAGGCGGAGCGCCGTAGCGTTGCCGGCGGCGGGGGCGGCGACAATGGCGTACTTGTCTGCCGCCGGCGGCCGCCAGTACGTAAAGTGCGGCGGCAGCGTCTTGCCGGCGCGCGTGGCAAAGTTGAGGTCGTCGCCGCTCAGCTCGCGGCCGTAGCCGCCGCCGTCGTCGTCGTCACTGCTCTCGGCGGCGGGCAGAGGCCCGCGCATGGTCCCCTGGACCGGCGCAAAGGTCGGCCACGTAGCGCCGCTCTCCCACCGCACGGGCGTCAGCACCGTCTCGCGGCCCATCGGGTAGTAGACGTAGGCCGGGCCCGACCGCGTCGCTAAGGCCACGCTCCACCAGCGGCCGGCCGCGTCCTGGAACAGGTCGGCGTGGCCGACCGTCTGGAAGTAGCTGGTCGTGTTGGCGTTGGTGAGCACCGGGTTGGCGGGGTGGGGCGCGTAGGGGCCGGCGAGGCGGCGGGCGCGGGCCATGGTGACCATGTGGTTGAGGCCGGTGCCGCCTGGGGGTGTTAGCATGTTTAGGAATGTGGCGAGATTCTATACGACGCATATGCTCACCCTCAGCAATCAACAAGTAGTAGTATCCGTCTTTGCGGTAGATGTGCGGGCCTTCAGGTGCCTACGCCGCGTTAGTTGTGGGTGTGGTCATGATTTTCATGTCGGACAACGAGGAAACGCACCAGCCCGCCCGTGCCGGTCCAGATGGTCGTCCAGTTCCCGGTCTCACCGGTGTCGAGGTCGATCTCCGCCAGCTGAATGCCGGGTCTGTCTGTTAGCCTCTGCAAAAACAAAACAAAAATTGCCAAACAAATGTCTGTACATACTTCACCTGCCAGGCGTGGCTGGCCACCACGTACGACTTGCCGTCGTCGTCCCAGAACGGCGACGGGTCGTAGCCCGTGAACTTGAAGTGCGTCGGATTCGTCCATGACGCGGCGTCGTACGGGTCGTCAGCTTGGAAGATGAGCTTTTGTTTTGGTCAGCATGAGGGTGGGAAGTCTCGCATCGAACTACTTTGAGGCCTCTCTCTACCTACATTGTCCCAGCGAGTAAAGTCCGTCTGCGGACGATCGTCGTTGACAAGCGCTTCCAAGCGTCAGTAGAGGGTTCGTGATAACGGTAATGACGAGAAGAACATACTCGTCACGACGTAAAACGTTCCGTCGTGGTAGCGCAGCGTGGGCGCCCAGATGCCGCTGTTGGAGGTCAGAGATATGCACACGGCTTTCCTTCGTATGCATCGACGTACCTAGTCGACCGGTTCGTCTTGGCAAGCTCTGGGAGCTGGCCCGGGCGGTTCAGAACGTGGCCTGCAAAAAATACAGCAGTCAGTCTATATATGTGCAAGTCATGTTCATTCTTCTTCCTTCTTCCTCTCACCAATCAGTGACCAGTGCTGCAGGTCCCGGCTGGCGTGGATGGGGATGCCCGGAAACGCGCTGAAGCTCGACGACACGCAGTAGAACGTGCCTGGGCTGTTGCTGTTGCCGTCGCCGTCCGCCACGTGGATGCAGCTGGGGTCCGGATGGAAGCCGGGCAGTATGGGGTTCGTGTAGGTGGTGTTCTGAACGGCATTGAACGAGTCCGCAGCCGCCGCCGAAGCATCCGATGAGCCAGCAGGCGACGCGCTTGCAGTGCCAACTACCAGCGTCGCCGACAGCACGGCGAGCAGCCGGGAGAATGTCCGAAGCGTTGCCATTTTCTGTTTGTTCGCTCTCTGGGAGAAGAAATACGCAGCTGCAGCTTCAGCGAACGGTCTCTGGCGTAGACAACCATCGGAGTGTCGCTGGAGAAAATAAGGAAATTAGAAGAATCACCAAAATCACAAAATTCAAAGAAATGCAAAAATAATATATATCTTATAAACACTCGTGGGGATCATATCCAATATAGAACGCCCTTATTACTGTATATGTCGTCCCGTTCCTGGGCTGTTCGGTTAAAACAGCAACCGCAATCTTGGGATCTTCGCTGCAGGCTGAGTTGTGTTTTTTCCTTCTCCTTTTCATCTCACCCATTCCACAGAGCCGGAAACGGGTTTCTGCCTCTGCCTTTTGACAATACCCATAACTTCCATATCACGGCTCAGGAAATCAAACTGGGGAACGCCCACAAGTCCAAATTGCACATATTTAAAATGAAGAAAAAGAAGAAATGCATCTTTTGTATTGAGTAGAATTTTTGTTCTGAATAGCTACAGATATGCCGTTGTTTCTTGCACCACTTTAATGCAAAATCCAAGGGAGAGAAAATAAACCAAAAAAAGAGAAATCAGTCAACAATAAAACATGTTGCGTCAGCCTCGTCTATGTCATGCGAGTAGAAGAACCCAGAAATGACAGGAAAAGCCCCTTCTTTTACCTACTTCTTCTTACCGCTAGCGCCAACCACCAGGCGTGCCTTTCTTGTGGCAGCGGCCATCACAACCGCTGCTGGCGGACCAGATGCGGTGGTCAATGCTCCAGTTCTTGTCGCCGAGGCCACTGGGCCGGTCCTGCCACGGCTCCAGAACACCGCGGTCGAACTTGGTCGGCTCGGAGGGGAAATCGCGCATCCACGCAAAGATCTTGCGGTCCGCCGTCACCCGGCAGGTGGCCGTGCAGGTCTCCGAGGTGCGGGAGTAGTGGCACATCCTGAGGGCTGGGCGGATGCACTTACTCTCTTTGTTCAAAGCTGTGTCCTGTGTGTGTATGGCTGTCTATTCTTCCGATTGAGAACCGAGAGAGAAGGCGTGGTAATCTTTGCTGTTGGCTGTGGCTGTTGCAAAAAGAAAGGAAAAAGAAAAGAAATTCAGAAAACCGAGGCAAATGCACGATTGAAGGCGATTTAAATATCTGTCGCATCTTGTTCAATGCCTTGGTGCTCAACAGTGTGGTTCATGTGTGAACGTGAACTCTCCTTTGTTGTTCACCCCCGTGTTTTTCCTTGGCAAGATCACCACCATTATTCGAGAACAAGATCAAACCGAACAACAAAGACGCAAGAAGAAGAGACAGCTGAAAAAAAACAGGGCATCTCAGAAGGCAAAAACATGCTCTGTATTAAAATTCAAAAGAAGAAGCTAAAACGTACATACTAAACGAGGTATTCAGCAAGCCATAGATAAACGCAAACACATGCACACTAGAAGATTACACTTATTTCGATCATTTGCCGGCCAGCCCCTCTATTCCAGCCGGAACTTGCTCGTCGGTCTCACCGGCAGGCCGGACTTCTCATACGCCATCTGGAGCATGCGCGTCTGCGCGATGCTGTCCTCGCCCGTGACCCAGATGCCCGAGCCCTCCCGGTTGCGGACGCGGTTGACAAACTGCTCCAGCTGGTGGCGGTACGACAGCCAGTAGATCTCGCTGGGCTGGTCGATGCCCGCGTCCTTGAACGTGTAGATCTTCTTGGACTCCTTCTTGCGCCAGCGCTTGGCCACCTGGCTGTGGTCGTCGATGCGGCGCACGACGTACTCGTCCTCGATGTCGAGGCGGTGCCACGGGACGCTGACCATGAAGTTGTGCAGGAACAGCTTGCGCGTCACGACGCGCTCGTAGCCCGCGGGCACCGACGCCTTGCTCTCGTGCGCGGCCAGCGGCGCCGGCACGGGCTTGTGCCAGACCTTGATCCAGGGCGCCTCCCACGTCAGGCGGCTGGCGCGGAGGGTGTGCCAGACGGTGCCGACGAGCCCGCCGGGAAACTGGAAGCGGGTCTCGGCGGCGTAGTCGCAGAGCTCAAAGGGCGGGTCGCACTTCCTCACGTTGCACTCGAGGCAGGCCTCGGGCTCGGCGCCGAACACCTGGCGCAGGGTGGAGAAGGGGTACCCGCCGAGGTCCATGATGCTGCCGCCGCCGAGCTCGTAGCGGAACCGGATGTCGTCCTTGTCGAAGAGGTAGACCGGGATGTTGGCCTCGGCGTGCACGGTGTCGATGTTGGGCCGGTCCACGAGCGAGAGGAAGTACTGCCACGTCGGCTGGAAGCGGTAGTGGAAGGCCTCGAGCAGGACCGGCGGGCTGCCGCCGCCGGGGGACGGGTTCTTCAGGAGGGGCGACCGGAAGAGCATCTCGGCCTCGGTGGTGTTGTTGACCGCGGGCTTCTCGAGCAGGACGTGCTTGCCCTTGGCGAGGGCCTTGAGCGTCCACTCAAAGTGGAGGCCGTTGGGCAGCGGGATGTACACGGCGTCGATGGTCGGGTCGTCGAGGATGGCCTGGTAGCTGTCCAGGACCTGGGGGATGCCGTGCTTCTTCGCATACGCCTCGGCCTTCTTCTTGTCGCGCGCGGCGACGGCCTGGATGACCACTTCGGGGTGCGACTTGGCGGGGATGATGAACGCCATCGGCCTGCAGAGGGGGGGGGTCAGCTTGCTTCACAGATCGACCCGCACAGTAGTGCCGACGACTCACACGCGCCGATCGCGCGACGACGAGAAAAAACTTACCCAATGTTCGCAGCGCCGAGGATGCCAAACCGAAGCGCGTCCGCAGCCTTGGGAGGCTGCGGCGGGAATTGCGCCAGCCAGTTGCGGTGAAGGAATCCCATGATGCTGCCCATGCTCTGTGACTGAAAGAACTGCTCTAGGAATCGGCCCCAAAAAGAACAGTCAAAACACGCTCTGGGGGCTGAGAATCACGGCGCTTTATACATCCTGCTGCGATGCAACTGTTCTCCCGAGTCTCCGCGTTTGGGATCCTTCCCGCATGGATGCCGCCCGACAGTACTTTCCGCAACAAACACACTGTGTAGGCACTGTACGAGGACACGGCGCTGATTTACGCTCCGGCAGACCAGAATTGAGCCGTCCGCGGTCCTGCGCCTCGGAAACTTCCTTGCGCGCCCTGTCGCCGTGCCTTGCATGACAAATCGGATCGGTGGCGGGAATAGAGAGACCGGAACGTGGCAGGCAACCGGCATTACAACCCCGGAGGCACGGCTCAACGTTGGTGGCCAGGCGTTGTTTCTGGAAGGAGGGAGCTCAAAGAAGCTGCCCGGATTGTAGGATATGTGATTGGCTCGCGGCAGCCCCCACTCCCCCACCCATGTGTCGCCGCAGCGGTGTGCGAGTAGTAATACGCCATCATGATATAAGGCCATCTCGGCCTGGTTCTAGGCCTCGGCGAGGCGAGCCCTGCATCTGGCCCTTGCAGACCTGTGTGTCTTACCTTCCGTGCGTGTACTCGTAGAACCGAGTCCAGAAAGAAAGAGCACTACTGCGCAGCACCGCACTTTCCCCCGGCTTCTGCCGTCGGAGCCGCCACGCCACACGAAACGCCCAGACGCTCTTTCCCGCGGCGCGGCGTGCCGGGCACTCTGGCAGACGGTGTATCAGTGGATCCTTCTGTCGCGACGATCTTCGATGGAAGGCGAGGAGCGCAAACAAGGGTGGTCTGGAAACAGAAACGGCAAGCAGCTGGAGCCTATTACATGGCGAGCTGCTCGAAGCAGCGATGAAGAAAGGGGGAAATGCGTCAGAAAATGTGTCAAAAGAAGAAGGAGGAGTGGACGAGAGAGAAGAAGAAAAGAAGAAAAGAAGAGACGAACAGACAGCGAATGGCAGACAGCCAGAAAGGCAGAAAAGGAAAGAACGAACGAACAGAACGGCCGCCAGTGGGCCACTAGCGGCACCCGAGCCGGGGAGCGAAGCCAGGTGGTGCAGATTCCTTCAGTACAATCGCGACGCACCTGCGCTCACCCACTCCGCTTGTACCCACAGCGAGGTACCGCGGCCCTCCCGTCTTTTCCCTGCACGCGCAAAGTACCCGCGGCCACTCGCCCGCAAGGCCGGCCGCACTACACCCATTGGCGCCTTCCCGGCGCTGGGCTATTGCACGATTTTCCTCCACCAGGCTGGCCGAGTGGTCTGATTTTGCCGTCTTGCTACAGTTGCTGAACCACCCCTTGGCCTGTCTTCCCCGGACTCGGATGGCAAAGTCAGGCCATCTTTGGTCGATGCAATTTTTCTGCTCTCTTTTTTCTCTTTTGCCAGTCCACCTGCGGTCCCTTGTTTCCTCGGTCCCCCCTTTCTCCCAATCTGTCGCGACTGCCCTCTTCGTTTTTTTCTGAGCTGTAACTTTTTGGGGGGCCCCGTCTCGCGCCTACCTGCTGCCTCCTGCCCCCTCCGAGCAACAGGCACATCTTCGTATCTTTTTGTAAATCCGCCTTTTCCCGCCTATTTCTCCCTCCCTCTTTACCCTCAACGCTGCCAGCGCTGCCCTTTCGATTCCACCCCACGGGCCTCGTGCATCTGTCGACTATTTGTCTCCCCTACCGCCTCCGTGACGAGCTCCCCGTAGCACCACCCCACATCGCTGGCACCGCTGGCCCTTATTATTCCCTGCGGCGGACCATCGCTATATTGTCAGCCGCCAGCTTGAGGCACCGCGTGGCCGTCGAGGGCCATCGACATGTCTCTGTGACGCTCCTTGGCCGCTCGCGTACAACGGTGTCATTCTTATCTCTGTCTGCCAGCGTCGTCTCTGCCCGTATTTTCCCTCGTTTCCCTTGCGGCCCCCCCTATTGATCGAAGTACCTTCTTGTACCTCCTCCCCTCCTCATTTTCTTCAACGGCCTTTTTTGTTTGCTTCTCCTTTCTCGCCTCCTCTCCTCTCCCTTCTCGTCTCGCCGCCTTTCTCCTCCCTCGCCTCCTGTCGTGCCGCCCTGCGGAGGATTGTTTCTACGTCTCATTACCCCCCGGTCTGTTCCTCCATCTCGGCAGGTCGTGACGACTCCTTTTCGCTGCTCTCGCTCGAATCTCGTGCTCTCCTGCTCTCCTGTCTCTGCCTCGTCTCCCTCTCCCCACGGAATCGCCTCCGTCCCTCCCGCCTCCTGCTGCCCTTCTCCTCTTCCCTTCTCTACCTAGGACCCTGATGCCATTGGCAAGCCTCCATCTCCCATCTGCCTCGCATTGATACGTCCATCCCCTCGATCGCGATCGGCAGCCAACACCAACACCCGCCAAATCACCGTTGCGGATCTTGGCCATCTTTGCAGCCCGGCCGCCCGCCTCCTGTCTTACTCTCTCCCTTCTCCCCTTTTTCTCTCTCCTGCCCTCTTTATCTTCTTCTCTTATTTTCTTTTCGACCGCCTCGCCTCTAGATAGCGGAACCGACGACAGACAACTACGCAACTAGCTAGCATCTCAATAGCATCTCGATCAGTCTTACTGGAGCAGCTGAGCCCTCGCAGTAAACGACGCATCGAACGAAATATTGACTTGTCGTCGTTACGCGGCCCTCTCCAATTCGATTTTTTCTCCGTCGTTGTGACCTGTCGCAGTCTCGGCTCCTAGCCACAGCTCCACGGTGTCACCAACTTCCGACTGCGTGCTCACCTCAACTGCGCCATCCGCCTGTCAAATTCGAGCTCACTTTTGACATCTTCTTCCTGATCTCCTCTTTGGGATTAGTTCTCTCGACCCTGCAAGTGGTTCTCTGTCCGGAGTGTCGCCCCAATCGCTGCTGTCTCCGCCCATCATCAGTGAACAGGCTGGCATTTTTTGGCCGCCACTCCTCATCTCAGCCAGCAAAGCTCAGGATTTCACATTCCACCGCGACGGACCGCGAGATATTTTTTGCTCCGCTCACCCTGCGATAGACCGAGACCGCATTCGTTTGTTTTCCGCCTCCGGCAGCGACGATACTGGGGGACGGGCGACTTTGCATATTTCGAGATTTGCGATTTCGGCCCTTATCGCAGTACCTCGCCTAACCAACTTCTTGCTTCACAATTTTGCGCACGTTCGCTTCCTAGCCCTCGCTCCCTTGCAGCGAGGCTCTGAATTGCCATTTTGGCCATAATTGCCTCTCGGGATGCGCGGCGAACCAGGGCACAATGGATCAAAATTTTCTCAGAAATATTGGCTACTTTACAGTGCCAAATAATCAGGTACGATGATTTTCTGATCTCGTGTCGAAGTTAATCAATCTTCTCTCTTTTGCTTCCTGCACAGGGGCCGTTGTCATAAAGAACGAGAGAGCAACGTTTTGAATAACGGAATTTCGCCTGGTCAATATTGCTCGTTTACTGACATGATGTAGACGCTCAATCCGGTCGACCAGTCTGGCGATGCTTCAGGGCTAGCTTCGCAAATACCATCGCCGTCATTATGGGACGAGTCTTCTCTGGCAGCCGCTGGTCTTGGCAGGACAAGAGACCCGTCATCAGGCGCACAAAGTCTTTCTCTAGAATCCGTCGCCCCATCCTCAGGGGCCTCGAGCCTTAACCCTTACAGCCCGATGATGTCGTCTCCATCCATGTTCAGTCAAAACCCCCGGTCTATCATCTCGCCTCGGCTTCCGCGGACAAGAGACGGACATGAGAGAAAACGCTCGCGGTTGAACACCGAGACGACTCCATTCGACTCGGTTGACTATTGGATCCAGTTCGATCAGGACCAGCAGCAACAACAACAAAAACAGCAGCTGCAACAACAGCAACAGCAAATATTACTCCAGCAGCAGCAGCTTCAGCAACTGCAACAGCAGCAACAGCAGCTGCAGCAGGCACAGCGTCAACGACAACAGCAACAAAAGCAGCAAGAACAGCAGAAAAGACAAGACCAACAAGGTCAGGAAACTTCTGCTGGGGCGGACACCACGACCACGGCATCTAGTTCTCAGGTGAAAGCCCCAACACCCCAACGGTAAGCCACTTCTTTAACTACTAGATCGGCCTAAATTTTTACAAGGAGAGGCCCGTGACTGACGGTGATTCTGGGCTCAGATCTACGACCATTACATCCCAAACGCTCTCCACGGGGCAGCAGAAGCAAGAGGAGGGAAACCTCGACGACAGTGCACTGGAGAAGGCACTATCAGACGAGGGCGAGGAAGGCTTCTCGTATTCCTCCATCAACCTTGCCGACCAGCTGTCGGGGATAGATTCCATCGCGCCTACCGAGATCCCTCAACGGGAAGGGTTGTATTCTACACCTTTAAGTTGGGAAAGACCACAGATGGGTTTCCGGCTCGACTCGTTTATGGGCCTCCAAGCACCAACACTAAGCGAGGCAGAGCAGCGCCGACTGATTGCTATTGCCATGAATTCGAACACATCGATGGGCGGTCTAGGCAACAACGTCAACACTGGTTTTGGCTCTTTTCCGCCAGGCATGTTTGGGCCGGGAATGGGAACGACGTCTTTGAGCCAAATATCGAATAACGATCTCATGAATGCCATGATCGCTCCCTCGGTTTCAACTGCGCCACAGCCGCAGACGTCCTCGTCGGAAAAGCACTCCAAGACAGACAAGGGGAAGGAAAAACCGAAGTCGGCAGACCGCACCGCGCACAACGATATTGAGCGAAAGTATCGGACAAACCTCAAGGATAAGATCGTGGAGCTGCGCGATGCCGTGCCCGCTCTCCGAACCATTCCCGAGAACAGCGTTGACGAAGGTGAGGGCGAGGGTTCGAATCAGGCGGGCCGTGCCCCCAAAGTTAGCAAGGTGCGTTTTTATGGGGTTCTTCCACCCATTTTTTCGGGCTGTTGGAGATATCTGTGATGCTAACTGATATGCCAGGGAACGGTCTTGACAAAAGCCACCGACTACATACACCATCTCGAGAAGAAAAACAAAGCCATTCTGCAGCAGCACCAAGAGCTGTCCCGACGACTGCAAGCATTCGAACAACTTCTGAACGCGACCGCACGGCCAACGTTCCAGATGCCGAACTACAGCAGAACTCTGTTCGACCCAAGAGCTTTCTGCTGATCATTCCTCCAGTCGACTATCTATTTTCATTTTTCTCGCCGCTTATTTTTCTCTGTTTACGAATAAAACACGCCGACAAATGGCGTTTACATATTTTCTTTTTTTTGCACAACTGTACATATACAACATTATTTTTGCTTAATTGGGTCGGTTCATAATTTTTTATGGCTGTTATGTTCTTCACTATCACCCCTTACTTCTAACCATGGGACGACATACACCCGGATGGAAAAGGAAAGGAAGAGAGAGGGAGGACAACATGTGTGTTTTTCAAAGGTGTCTATTTGATTTACCAAGAAAATACCGGGGGCGAGCGGACTTTTCGAGTCGGATTGTGTATGACGTGATGTTTACTTGCTACAGCGAGGCAAAAAAACAGCTGGAGTTCGCCGGCGTTGCTTTGTACAGTTCATACGTGATGCAGGAAAAGGGGATAAAACGCATGCATACATTTTTTTTACATTGGGGGAACATGAATGATACGAAGGAGGAAAAAACCGGAAGAAGAACTGTGTTTCAGCCATCTTCAATTTGCCTTTACTGTTTTTTTAATGAGTTTATGAAGATGTTTTGCATGGCCGCGTAAAATCAATTAGAGATGCCCAGGATTGTTCATGTATTCAGAACACCTCCTGACGAAAAAAAGGGAGCTTGCTTTTTAAAGGATTTTATTTATTTAATATTTTATATCCTTTTCTCTTTCTTATACCTCAGGTCTTATACCTCAGGGATATCTCGTAATGCTTCGATGTCAACCACCTCTTTGACGGCTTCGGTCGTGAGAATGTAGGGGTCCTCCTCGCCTACGCAGATGCTGTCCTCGATGCGCACGGCCAGGCCGCGGAAGTGCGCGGGCCACCGCTCGTCGTCGGGCACGTAGACGCCCGGCTCGATGGTGACGCAGTTGCCCACGCGCAGCGGCGCGTGCCGCGGGTAGCTGGGCGTGTCGTGCACGTCCAGGCCGACGTAGTGGCCCACGTGGTGCGGGAAGAGCGCCGACAGCGCTTCGCTGCCGCTCCCGCTGCCGCTGCCAAAATCGAAGCCGATCTTGCCCAACTCCGACCGGAGGCCTTCGCTCGTGATGCGGTGGATCTGGTCCAGCGACAGGCCGCCGGCCGCGCGGCACAGCGACACCGACGACCGCTGCACGCGCAGCACCGCCTCGTACAGGTCGCGCTGGGCGGCGGAGAACCGGCCGCCGACGGGCCACGTTCGCGTGATGTCGGCGATGTACGTGCCGTACTCGCCGCCCGCGTCGACCAGCACGGTCTCGCCGTCGCGCAGCGGCGCGTTGTTGAGCACGTAGTGGATCAGGCGGCCGCGGGCGCCGCCGGCCACGACGGGCACGTAGGCGATGCCGTCGCCGCCGTCCTGGTGGAAGGCGTAGTCCAGGAACGCGGCCAGGTCCTTCTCGCGCGCCCACGGCCGCCGCATGGCCTCGGTCAGCGCCCGGCCCGACAGCCGGCCCGCCTGGCGCATGTTGGCGACCTCGGCCTCGCTCTTGACGGCGCGCTGCTGCGCGACGACGGGTGCTAGCGCGTGGACGCGCGATATGCCGGTGTCCTCGATGATCGCCTTGACCGTCTTGAGCGGCGACGACGCCGATGCCGTGTCGACCTCCGAGTTGGTGTAGACCGAGCGCACGCCGCGCAGCAGCTCCGGCAGGAGCGTGTCGGCGGCGGCCACGTCGCCGGCCTCGTCGGCGTTGAACACGTCCCGCGCCGCGTCGACGCCGCTCCAGGGGCCCTGCCACTGCTCGGCGCGCGGGTCCTTAGGCCGCACCAGCAGCGAGAACACGCAGTCGCCCGGGTCGGGCCCCGTCTTGCGGACGACGGCGACGGCGTCGGGCTCGCTGAACCCGGTCAGGTAGAAAAAATCGGACTCTTGGCGGAAGGGGAAGAACACGGCGCCCGAGCGGTACTTGACGTCGGCGGCGCGCAGGACGGCGGCGGAGTCGGCCGGCAGGGACGCGGCGAGGGCGCAGCGGCGGTCGTAGTATTCCTGGGCGGAGATGCCGGGGGTGACTGCGGCGGTTGGGTTAGTAAAAGAGGGCCAAAAGAAAAGAAAACGAGACTCTCAAAAGCTTACGCTCTCCCGGTTGTAAGATGTGCGGGTGCGTCTCATGGACGGGCTGGCCGAACAGCAGGTCCGCGGCCGAGACGGTGGCATAGCCTCTCTGGCTGCCCCCCGCACTGCAGCAGACGTTCCCTGTTCGCCTCCATAATGGCGGCAGTGACGAGAGCTGCCGTGCCGACCGCTGTACGTGCTGCTGTCGTCGTGAGACTGGACGCAGAGGCGCTGTGATGAGCCGCCCGGCCTGCTCGAGGCACGCCACGGACGCCCGCCGCAGCTTCATTATGAGAATCGCCGTAGCAGCTGAGGCAGCGCTGCTCAATTGGCCAGCTGCAAGTCGTCAAGTCACCTCAAATGCGTCGTCGTCGTGCGCCGTCGGCGAGTGTGCTGTCGTCATTCATCTCATGATATCGCCGTTTGGCGGGGGAAGCACAAGTCTTTACGGGTTTTCGCTCTTGCCCTTTCCTGCCCTTCTAGAAGGCTTCTGCGCGGTTGCCGTTTCGGGCAGGCACGGGAGCTGTGTTGTCAGTGGGCCTCTGTTATTTTTCGTATTGTTTGTGCTATTTTATTTTATATGGCTCTCAGTGGGCCTCTTGCGTTTTTCCTGGTTGCTGTGCTGCAACTGGCCCGCCCGCGTCCATGGCCCGTGCACGCCAGACCTTTCCTTAGCGGGCATTATTATTGTTGACGGCGGACCAATCCGGGCGCCGCCAGGGAAACGCCCTTGCCCAGGCGCGCTTTCCCTCTCGTTTCGTGGTGGAGGGCAGGCGCGGGCAGGCCAGGGAGCTCTCTTTCCTCGGCCGGCCACCACAACCACCACCACTGCCACCACCACGCACACGACCCGGTCTGTTTTGCTCCTTCCCGGTCGGGTTTGCACTCACTTCACTTCCTTCCTCACCTGCCTGCGTGCTTCCCCTCCTTCTGTGGTGTGTTTTCCTCCTCACAGCTGGCATCGTGTCTTCCTCGTTTTCCTTTCTCTTTCTCTTCTCTTTCTCTCACCTCCGCCAGCATCTTTCTCCAGGCTCGCCTTCAATTGGATCGGCTTCGCGTGTCCATCTCTCCTCCGCCCGGCGTCCTGTCATTCTTCTTCGTCCGGGTCCTCCCATGCCAATGCCACAGCGTGTTTAGGCTTGTTTTCGACGTGTCGTGCCTCTCCTCCTCCTCTTCTCTCTTCTTCTTTCTCCCCCCCTTTTCCTCTCTCTCTCCTCCTCTCCCTTCTACTTCCTCTTTCCCGAGAAGAACCGTGTCGCGTCGTCCAGCTCTTTCCCTCTAGCATGCTTGGATCGTCGGCCTGAGCTCGCCCGTTCTCATCTTATATATGGCAGCAGTATCTCTATCTCCCAACCCCGTGCCCTTCTCTACCGCCATGTCTTCGTCCATGTCGACCAGAAGGGTGCCGCTCTCCGCGAACCCTAATGCTGCCAACTCCCCCCTGCGGGCCACCGGGGTGGCCGCCTCCGCTGCTGCGGCGGCGTTTGCAAAGCAGAGGCGGTCGCACGCGAGCATGCAGCGAGAGGAGAACTACGGCCAGGCACCGCCGGCAAAGAAGCAGATGCTGGAGAAGGTCGGCAATGTCAGCGTGACCACGGCCCGCGTGTCCGGCTTGCGCTCGCCCTCCTCGAGGCGTGTTCCTCTGGTCCAACGTGCCTCCACATCTCGCGTCTACCCGACAGAGCGTGTCTCTTCTCACCAGCAGCCGCAGCACCAGCACCACCGCCAGGACATCCAAAAGGTCTCGGAGAAGGAGGCCGAGGAGGTGCGCCGGTGGCAGCAGAGCCAGCGCCAACGGTTTCCCAAGCTTGTCTTCTACTTCGACGGTCTGCCCGAGGACCAGAGTTCCCGGTTGTCCAAGCAGGTTTCGTACCTGGGAGCTGTAAGTGGAACTGGGCATTTATTCGTGACAGTGCCGTATCTTGCTGTAGCTGACACGTGTGAT
Organism: Sporothrix brunneoviolacea; assembly: GCA_021396205.1. Lineage (NCBI taxonomy): Eukaryota > Fungi > Ascomycota > Sordariomycetes > Ophiostomatales > Ophiostomataceae > Sporothrix > Sporothrix brunneoviolacea. The sequence goes on from WNYD01000215.1 coordinate 26,837, forward strand.
CACTAATGACAGAGGGAGGACAAGTTCTTTTCCATCGACATCACCCACGTCGTCACGACACGCTCCATCCCGCCAGAGGAAAAGCCCATGACAAAGCAGCAGCAGCAGGAGCAGCAAGCCATCCGGGCGAAAGAGAGCAGCGCGGAACACGCGCCCGAAATGAGCCACGAGCACCTGCAGACGATCAACCCGTCACTCTTGAGCCGGACCCATGTGAATGAACTAGGCATTACCACCACCTCGCTCCCCGTCAAGCGGAAGCTTTTCGACACTGCCCCCGGCCGCCGGATGCCGCAAGCTCCCTTCGGTGCGGCAGAGGATGCCATTCGCAAGCCAAAGCCGACGCGGAGCACGGACATCCTGCAGCGTGCTCGGGAAATGGGCAAGAAGATCTGGTCGTTGGAAAAGCTCCAGAGAGTGCTGGACATGCTGCTCGAGCCGGATCCGTACCGCAGCGCGGAGCTCGGCCAGCGGATCCGCAACGGCGGCAGCACCACCAGCGGTGTGGCGACCAACCAGCAAGGGACGTCTCGTTTTACTGGCGACCAAGTGCTTCTGCAGATGCTTGACAAAGAACGCCATAGTGGCCCATCGGACCGCGACCCTACCGTGGCCACGCGCGAGTTGATCTACTTCAAGGGCCCTTACATTTATGTGTACGACGTTGAGGAGAAGCAGCGGCCAATCATGGTCCGCGAGTACGCCAAGGTGGCCGACAGAGAAGAGGGCGACTGGCCGCAGCTGCGGCCCAGTGCCGGTACGCGCTGTCCCTTCATCGAGGACACAGACCAGTTAGAGTTGCGCGCGGAGAAGAAGAGGGCACGGATACGGACCACAGCGGCTGCTACGAGAGATGCCGCTGCGTCTGCTGCTGGTGGCAGTGTCGGTGCCAACACGGGCACGTCTTTGCAAAAGACCATGGCAAGCAGATACGCGGCTGCTGCTGCATCGAAGCAGGTGACCGGCAAGCGTACGCTGGCGGAGATGGAAGATGGCAATAACCGCCAGGCCGTGTCCAACGGAACCATGATGGCCGGAGCTCCCAGTCTGCGACCGGCCGAGGGCGTGTTTGGCAGCACTGCGGCTGCGTCTGCGGGTTCTGTGTCTTCGGTGGGTTCTGCAGCCCCGCCGAGCAAGGCTACGGGAGCAGCCGTGGACTTCCAGGCTCAGAACGCCTTTACGAGCCGTGCCAAGTCAGCCCGGTGCTTTGCCGGCGAGCCGGTTGCCTCTGGTCTGCAGGCTGCAGGCATTACGTCGGCCATCCGGTCGCAGATGATCTCTTCGGCAACGGGGACACTCGGAGCCCGCGCTGGCACGAGCAAGGAGATCCACGGCCTACAGCGCAAGGTTCTGCAGAAGTCCACATCCACCTCGCAGCAAGACCTCAGCTCTCGTCGTATGGCAGAAATGAGCATGGACCAGCAGCAACAGCGCCCCAACTATAGCCGTTCCACGAGCCTCGGCCGTTCCACTGCCGCAGCGCAGCTGAGTGCCAAGCTGAACAGGGCGCTCGACGACAGTGCGGCCAGTGTGGCGTCCAACGACGAGAAGCACAAACGGACGATGAGTGCCCCTGTGGCGGTGCAGGTGCCTCGGCAGAAAAAGCGGGATCCCAAGCCTGGGTACTGCGAGAACTGCCAGGACAAGTTTGACGACTTTGAAGATGTGAGTGTCTCTTTCCAAATCTTCGTTGGGCTTTATGTTTATATCCATGCCAGAAACGTTGCTAACGATTTTCGCAGCACATTGCCTCGCACAAGCACCGCAAGTTTGCCGAGGACGAGAGAAACTGGACCGATCTCGATGACCTGCTGAGCCAGTTGACGCGGCGCACAAAGTACGGGTTCGACGAGTGGCAATGATGCCCCAGCACGAACGCCGTGTGCCCCGCAATATCTCTCCATCACCCTATTCCATCCGTCCATCCCAATAGAACTCGAAAGAATCGTTTGCTCGCAACTCCAGAAAAGTTGAGCCTTTCCCAGCATAGCATAGCCCTGGGCTTACCACCCATAATTGTTGCATACCTTTCGCATTGTTCTGCCTTTCTTGTTACCCTTTCTTCTCTTCATATTTTGTTTCATCCTTTTTTCTACTTCTTTTTGGGGCGTCGGCGGTATATATCCCCCCAGTGTCACTTTCTTGCTCGACTTGAATACAGTTGTCGTTGATACCTCTGGACGGTGGCCGCGGTCTTTTTTTTCGTTTCTTTTTCTCTCCTTCAGCATCGGTCCTCGCGGCATCTCGGCATGGTAGCATGGTCGGATTCGGTTGCATTTTCAAACATTTTATTTACCCTTCTTTTTTCTCCGTTTTGGTTGGGGATTAACGGTGTCTGGAGTTTATGCTCTGTTTTGTTTTTCGCTAGTGAACGAAGGATCTGAGAATGACAAGAAAAGTTACAAAAAAAAGACAGAAAGAGGGAGGCAGAAAGATGATCAGAGAGACGAGTTTGATGAGAAGCAACCACGAAATCAATAGTCCAGCGTGGCGAGAAGAAGATGCAGACGCGCTAGGGAAATAGAGCGGCGTGGTTGGGTGTCGCTTAGGTGCACAGGTGCACAGACAGATGCACAGATGCACAGATGCACAAGATACACTATATTAAGATGCAAAATACATCATGCATATACTCCGTATGTAGTTTAGGATAGTGTAATCTGCCTATTACTTAACATAAACAAGCATCGCGCAGATTGCATGCTGTGACAAGACGCCTACTCCGTAGACACTGCGTGTTTCCAAATAGGAAAGTGGCGATCGCAGCCCGGCAGCTGGCGCGGAGTGGTGGCAGGTAGCGCGAAAAACGGAAAGAGCGGACGGCGTTGGGAGAGGAATGGTTAGCATTAATGCTCGTACTCAGCACGCCGTGAGTGAGCACAATGAGGAGCACAATGAGCGATTTCCTCGGGGCGCCGTCTTGACAAGAGAGGGAGAGGGAGAGGCAGTTCCCATTAATACTCGTAATTGTTGCCTCTTGCCACAGCCTTTTTGCGGTGCCTGGGCCGCCAAAGCACGTGTTTCGCGGCGGGTTCCCCTGCGTGTTCGACAGTTTGTTTGGGTTGGACTTGTCAACTCGCTGCCTCTTTCCCTGTTTGCCTCTGGCCCTTTGTCGCTCTTTCCCTCTGTCCCTCTCTCGTGACTTTGTGTTTGCAATTTCGACCTGGTTACCTGATTGTTCATTATTCACTGTTCCGCGTTTTTGTTCCTCCTTTTGTTCCTCCTTTTGTTTCTGTTCCCTTTTCCCCTTTCCGTCTTCCCTCTTCATTTCCTCGCGCACCGTCTCACCACACACCACCCACACCACCAGAGACACGAAAAAGAAAAGAAACACGGGAAAACACAGAAGCACAGAAACACAGTAAAAACGACGAAACAACACGACAAAAAAGGAAAGAAAGTGGCAGCGACCAGGTCACCGCCAGAAACGACACACAGGAAACTCGCAAATCCCTTCATGCACACGCCTCGACCGGCCCTCCACGCTTCCACGCCTCATCAAAACCCCAACCCTGGTCCTGATCGATCGCCTTTCATTATTGCTCATATTGCTGTCCCCTTCCTTTCTCCTGTCCTCACGTTAATCACCCAGATTCACCGACCTTTTTCTTGCCTGGGGCCCTGTTTCTTAGTCCGGGCCCCGTCTCGTCTCAACCCCCCCCCTTTTTTCCTTTTTTTTGTTTCTTCCCTATTATTTTCTGCCGGTTCCCAATAATCTGCGTTCTTCTCTCTCGCAACCTTTCCCCCCGGCTCTCGTCCCTATTTTGTGTTTATTCCTGTCTCGACGACGAGAGGAAGTAACCAAGACGCAAAACACAAGCCACAAAACAACAAAACTCCAATTCTTTTTTAAATACGTTGTTTTTGTTTTTTTGTCTTCTTCTCTTTTTGTCTTTTTTTTTGTTTCTCGGGGCTCTTCTCTTTCATCTCCTCCGTCTTCATCTCCGTCAACTCCTTGGAATTCCTGCCCGTCTCCATCTCGCCGCCTTATCTTCGCCCTGTTGCAGCGGAGCCGTGTCGGGACTGTCAACTCTTTTTCGGCTCTGTCATCCACTTTTTCAACTTGTTTCTCGTACGGCAGAACTGCACGACTGCAGCCCTCTTGGCTCCCTTTTCCCTCGTTCGCTTTCTTCTCTTGCCAACTTTCTTGAAATTTGCGTTTCCCGATTCCTCTCTCGTTTGCAAAGCACAGCCATCACAACAGTGTCGACACGGAATTACGTTGCCCTGACGCGACACGACACGAGACATCTCGCCCTGTTTCGTTTTCCATTCCTAAACTCATCTCCCTCATCTGCCCTTTTTTCATCACAACCCCATAAATCTGGCAACTGCAAAACGCTCTCTTCTTCTATTTTTCACGAGCGTGACTAGAATAAAACGGGGGAACATCAGCCCCTCGCTCGCATGGCAGACCTGCGTGACCCGCCAGCCCGCATGAAGCCCGGCACCCGTGGTGGTGGCATCGCCAAGAGGAAGCGAGGCCGACCGCCGCGTGTTGTTGTCGACGCCGCGTCCACCAATGCTACCCCCAGCGCTGCCCCGAATGGCGCCAGAGCGGCCCAAGACAGCGCCAGCCCCGGCAGCTCGACCAGCGAGAACAACAAGAACCTGACCGAGCTCGAGGAGCACATCAACGACCTGGGCGACTCGTGGGAGACCGAGTCGCTCTTCGAGGACGTCCTCGACGACCTGACCGAGGAGAACAACCAGATCGCGCTGGGATCGCCCAGCGACAGCGAGGCGTGCACGCCCGAAGAGGCCGTCCGCTACCGCCAGGAGCTGCGCGCCATCGGCCCCGAAGAGTTCTGCCGCCGCACCGTCGACGCCGGCGCCATCACTGCCAAAAAGCTGCTGACCGCCTTTGGCGTGCGGCCGCCCAACTTCCTGGACGGCGAGCCCGACGAGTCGTACTTTGGCCTGCTGAGCCTGGCCCTCAGCCGCGAGCTGCTGAAGCGCGCCAAGCTGCTGAAATACAACTCCGTCGACGACGCCGTCCACCTGCTGCAGACGAGCCGCAACATCATCGTTCTGACCGGCGCCGGCATCAGCACGTCGCTGGGCATCCCCGATTTCCGGTCCAAGGACACGGGTCTCTACTCGCGCCTGTCGCATCTGGGCCTCAGCGACCCCCAGGAGGTCTTTGACATCCGCGTGTTCAAGGACGACCCCACCATCTTCTACTCTGTCGCGCGCGATATTCTGCCGTCCACGGACCGCTTCACGCCGACGCACGCCTTCATCGCCATGCTGCAGCAGAAGGGCAAGCTGCTGACCAACTACTCGCAAAACATCGACAACCTCGAGGCCAAGGCCGGTATCAAGCCGTCCAAGCTGATCCAGTGCCACGGGTCATTTGCGACCGCGTCCTGCGTGGCGTGTGGGTACCGCGTCGAGGGCGAGTCCATCTATCCCACTATCAAGGAGGGGCGCATCCCGCGCTGTCCACGGTGTGCGGCCAAACCACCACGAGGTGGCGCCACTGCGGCCTTCAACGGCCGGAAACAGCGGAAAGCGCTTGTGCGCGGCGGCGGCGGCGGCGGCAGCGCCAGCGCCAGTGGTGGCTCATTAAGTCGCAGCAGCAGTTTCGATAACGTCGCGTCTGCTGCGTCTGCTGGTTCTTCCGCCCCAATCGCCTCGCGCGGTCGCGGCCGTCCTCGAGGTCGCCCACCGGGCAAAGTCGGCCGCCCTCGCGGCCGGCCACGCCGCCAGCACCGTCGGGGCAGCAGCAGTTCCGACGGCTTCGACGACGACGACGACGCCGAGGGCGGCGTCATGAAGCCCGACATTACGTTCTTTGGCGAGCCGCTGCCGGACGAGTTCTCGCGCCGGCTGACGGAGCACGACCGCGACAAGGCCGACCTGGTGGTGGTCATTGGCACGTCGCTCAAGGTGGCGCCCGTGTCCGAGGTGGTGCCGTTTATGCCGCCGCACGTGCCGCAGATCTACATCTCGCGCACGCCCGTGCACCACATCAACTTCGACATCGACCTGCTGGGCGACTGCGACGTCGTCGTGGCCGAGCTGTGCCGGCGGGCGGGCTGGGACCTGCGCCACGAGATGGTGCCCGACAACCAGCGGATCCACGTGGAGACGCCCATCGGCGGCTTCGGGAGCCGGCACATGTTTACCGACGTGACGGTGACCGTGGCGCCGGGGAAGGTGGAGGAGGTGGTGACCGAGGTCGACGTCAAGGCCGACGTCAAGATGGACGTCGAGATGGACGTCAAAACCGACGTCGTCGCGGAGATCAAAGAGATCAAAGAGATCCCGTCACGGTCCTCTTCCTCGGACGGACCGGAGCAGAAGATGGACGTGGCCGCCTAGGAGACGGTGCATGTCCATTCGGAAGCTGCGGGTCCTCGATCTACGTGGTGGTGGATTAGAATTTTTTTTTTCTTTTCGTGCTTTGCGAAAATAGAGCGTTTTTGAAGTCGAATGCCGAATATCGGTTGGAAGAAGGGCTGACGAGAACGGTCTGATCATTGCGCGAGACATCTCGATACGTTTTTTTGTTGTTGTTTACATACGTTGGGTCTACTTTGATACGTTTCTATTATCTCCATACTTTTTTTTTGAGCGAAAACGGTCTTCGGTTCAGAGTATTTTACAATATCACAATAGGATAGAGTCACTGTCCTATTCATAAAGCTATTCATAAAGCATGAGCATATACATTATCAAGAATGAAAAAAAGTAGTGTCAATTTAGAGGTTCAAAACAGTTTGAAAAGGAGCGTGACAAAAAAAAAGCCAAAGATATCTAGAATCGAAAAAAAGAATGACGGGCCACAAGACTCTCCTCCAGTTTTTTTTTCTCTCACTTTCCATAGGGAACGACAGCTTGGGGTCCAATCCACACACCCTCTACCACCCCACCTCTCAAATCACCAGCTTGTCAATCTCGCTCGCCCCACCGTTCTCGCTGCCGCTGCCGCGCCGGCCGAGCAGCAGGCCGTCGTCGTCGTACAGGTGGTCCTGCTCGAGGCCGGGCGTCGGCGGCGGCAGGTGCGCCACCTTGGTGCAGATCCAGCACGACGCGTACATGTTGACGCGGTCGATGCACGTCCCGGGCGCGCGGCTGCCGTGCTGCTTGGCCGCGAAGCCGAGCCGCTCGAACGCGGCCAGGTACCAGGGCGCGCGCGCGCTCGACCGCAGCAGCACGCGGCCGCCGAGGGCGAGCGCGCGGTTGAGCTTGGCGATCTGCGAGCTGGCGGCGCCCGGCGCGCCGCCCCCCCCGACGTCGGGCCCCTCGCGGTCGAACCAGTCCATGCTGTCCATGACGACGGCGACGGTCAGGGAGCCGGGGGCGAGGCGCGCGATGACCTCCTCGATCTCGTCGGTGTGGATGCGCAGGCCGTCAAAGGCGCCGGGGCGCGACAGGCGGGCGTGGGCCTGGGGGCCGAGGTAGTCCGGGTGGCAGCGGCGCGAGAAGCGGCCGTCGAGGCAGACGTGGTAGTAGGGGTTGTCGGCGGCCATGTGGACGGTCTCGACCATGGGGTCGAGGGTGTCGACCATGTAGTTCCAGACGGCGCGGGAGCGGACATTGCGGGCCGACTTTGTGGAATTTCCCTTGGCGGCCTCGTCCCGGACGTAGTCCCCCTCGATCATGGCCAGCTGGTTCTTGGGCACGCCCAGCGCCGCCCACAGGAAGCTCTCCTGGCTGACGACGAGGCGCGACAGCATGCGCGACAGCAGGGCCGGGCGGATCTTGGCGCGCCAGATCTCGCGCTGCTCGTTGAGCGTCTTGGCCTCGAGGATGGCGCGCACGGCGCCGCGGCACCCGAACAGGTAGCTGACGTAGCGGAACAGGCGGATCGCGTTCTTGGACCCGCCCGTGTCGTAGAGCCCCCGGTTGCCGGCGCCGGCCCGCGTGAAGATGTGCTCGTTGCGCAGCCAGTACTGGAACCCGCGGCTCGACAGGTGCGGCGACAGGCGGGAGATGAGCAGGCCGCGGAACCCCGGGTGCTTGCCCTCGCCGAAGATGAGCCAGAAGTCCTCGTAGGGGAGCCGGGCCGTGTAGGCGGCGACCTTGAGCTCGAGCAGGTGGTTCTGCGCCGGGTTGAGGTCGACGGCGTGGATGCGCGCGGGGCTCTGCAGGGCGTACGACAGGATGTTGTCGCCGGCGCTCGTGATGGCCAGCACGACGTCGTGCTCATCGAGGCGCAGCAGCCGCTCGTCGACGCGCGTGTCCTCCCAGGTGAAGGCGTAGATGTACTCGTCGCGGAACTGCGTGTGCTTGGCGAGCTGGTCGTCGTAGTAGATGCGCCAGTGGTGGTTCTGGTAGAAGAAGGCGGGCAGCGGCAGGTTCGCCGACAGGTTGGCGATGGCGGTCTGGAACGCCTTGGACCGGATCTCGGGGGCGGTGCGCTGGACGGCGCGCGACAGCGTCGTGGCCGGGCTGGGCGGCGGCACCTGGCGGCCGTGGCGGCGCGCCGCCGCAGACGCCTTGTTGCTGCTGCCCAGGTACGGCGACTCGGTGACCATGGCGTCGACGCGCTCGACGACCTCGTGGGGCAGGCTGGTGACGTGGAAGGGCTTCTTGTGGCAGCCGAGCCAGATGTAGTAGGGGATAGAGCCGAGCGAGTAGTTGCGCGAGTTGACGCTGAGCACGGTGCCGAAGCGGTACTCGAGGTAGTCGCGGCGGCCGGCGTCGAGGCTGACGCGGTCGAGCTCGAACCACGAGCGCCAGAAGGTGCGGCCCAGGAAGCTGGTATGGCGGTTGACGAGCCCGCCGGTGTAGTTACGGAAGCTAAAGTCGGCCTTGCTCTGGACGTAGAAGTCGATGGCGCCGAGGATGCCGTTGGGCGCGAGCAGCGAGGAGAGCGAGTCGACGACGGAGTAGTAGTCGGGCTGTCCGTTAGTGGGGGGGTTGTGTCAGAGAGGTATAGGGTTATGAGGGAGGAGACTTACGATCATGGACAGGCTGTAGGACATGGTGATGAGGTCCGCGCCGCCGTGGGCCGGGCGGTCAAAGGAGAAGTAGCCGTTGCCCGGCAGGGCCGCGAGGGCGGGCGAGGCGGGCACGACGGCGCCGGCGCCAGATCCCGCCAGAAGACCACTCTCGTAGTCCTCGAGGCGGAACTTGCGGGCGTCCTCGCAGATGACGTGCACGTTGGCCCAGCCGAGGCGGGCGAAGCGCTTCCGCGCCACGGCGCACAGCGACGGCGAGAAGTCGACCAGGTACACGCTGGAGAAGAAGGCGGGGACGTCGACGTAGGCGGCCATGGCCTCGATGTTCCAGCCGGTTCCGCCGCCGACGTCCACCCAGATGCGCTTCTGGCTGCCGCCCTTCTGGCTGCCGCTCTTCTGGCTGCCGCCCTTCCCGGCGGCGCGGTCCTCGACCTCCCAGCGGTGGGCCAGCTGGGCGGCCACGAGGGCCAGCATGTCCTCGCGGCCCTTGAGCAGGGCCTTGCGGGTCACGTCGTAGATGCCGGCCTGGGTCTCGTAGAAGCTCTCCAGGGCTTCCTGCTGCGTGCCCTTGTCATCGCCGCGGTGGGGCTTGATGAAGCACGAGTAGCAGAAGAGGAGGAACGAGCGCACGAAGCTCGGCTGGTAGTCGTCCAGGATCTCCTTGTTGGAGGAAGACGAAGACGAAGAGGAAGAATATTTGGTGATGCCAAAGGCGGCCGACAAGAGGACCGCCAGCCCGGCAAAGATGAGTTTGCTGTCCACATCCGGGGGCGTTATGTTACCACCAAGAGAAGCCATGGTACTCTCTCATTGCTGGATGCCCGCGAGAGAGAGTAGTTGTGTCTGTGTGAGAGTCAGGTCTGACCGGATTGATGTTCTTATACCGTCATTCAGCTGAATGGGCAGTGGAGGGGAAAGGGGGGAAAGGGGAGAGGGAAAACAAGAGAAACAAGAGACAAGAGAGACAAGAGAGATAGGAGAGACCAAAATGGAAGAGGAGAGAAAGTGAGACCAGACATCAATACAGGAGAGAGGAACCGGGCCAGAGTATATACCCGACAACTCTGTCTCGTGGGCACGCGGACGATTGGGCCGGCGGTCGCTTGACCCTGTGCAGAGCACATATTACACATATTTCTTCTCGCACACCTCGCACGACTTGCTGCCCACAAGACAGCAAGACGAGACTGGCAGACGCACGCGAGTGGCTCGCTCAGCGCCGGCAGAGGGGCAGACAGAGAGACAGCGAGACAGAGACACACGTCCCAAACCCACGCGACTGGCCTCGCCAAAGATCAGGGTCGAGGGGCAGCAGCAAGGGGAAAGCGGGGGGGGGAAGGGTGGTAGGGTAGGCTGAAGATCTCGGCCGGTAGGAAAGACGGCCATTCTCTCGCTCTCGTCCAAGCAGGGATGTTGACGACACACGCCCCGAGACAGCACCTGCAGCACTGGCTGGGCTGGGTTCACATGTGCTCGCTCGCCCGCCCCTCGACTCCCAATTTGTTGAGAGACCTGCCGCGCCCGCCCATCTCTCTCTCTCTCGCTCCAAGGTGGAAAACGGCATAGGGTCAAGTGCTCGCGTCGAGACGCAGGACGACATGCGGTCGCCCCCTCTAGCTCGGCCGCGCCCAGTCGGGCGGTGGTGCATTGGCCAATGAAGGCACCGCGTGCTCGATCCATTTGCGAGCTCGGGCTGCTGGGGGCGGCCGCTGGGCCAGGACGGCGTGTCCTCGTAGGTGAACCGTTGGGGGGTGGGTGTCTCAACTTTCGAGAAAGCAGGCCGCGATTGTCGCCGCTAAATTAGCGGAGGAGGAAGAAGCCAAGAAACAGCCAAGGGGCCAACCAAGGGCCAAGGAGCAGCCAGGCCTGTGCGACGCAGGCCGCGAGGTTCTTCAGCCGCGTCTTGGTCAGCGTGTGGCCGCGGGAGATGTCGCCCTGCTCGGCCTGCGCAGCGCTTCTCGAACGTGAGGCTTTCTTTCCATCGCGGCCGGGGTCGTCAGCCACGCGACATGGTCGACCGACGGCCGTCGAGACACCCTCACGTCTTCACGGACACAGACGCAGACGCAGCCCAGCAAGCGATATCAACCAACAGCCCGCCTCTCGGACGCCTCTCGATAAGCGTATTTGTTCTACTTTCCGCAGCTCGCTGGCATCGCCGCCCGTGGCCGCTCTGGGCGTGGAAAAAGCGGGGCCCGTCTGTGGCGCGGGCCAATCGGGGCGCGTGTTTCGGGCACATGCAGACGAGCGGTGCTGTGTCTTGCGCGTTGGACGAAGGGCCATGCCAAAACGTGGGAGGGCGTTGGGATGGCGTTTCTGTCAGTTGCAATATACTTCGTCGCCCGTATCTGCATTCTCTGTCTTCCTTGTTTTCCCGGTGCGAGGGCGATCTGCTGCCCTTGTCCGAGTCGGCATCGCGCAGCCAGCCAGCAGCAGATCTTGGCGCCGCTGCTCCTGCGAGAGTGTGACAGATGACAGACAGACACCCGAGACAGAAACATTTGCTCTGCGCGCCCCCCGGGCAGCATCCAATCACACGGCAGCCGCGGCGCCTGTGTCTCTCGTGGCCGCCCCAGCGCTGGTAACGTCCGAACCGTCACGACTCGGGCTGGCGGCACCAGACATCTTGTCGATCCTGGCACGGCAGGGCGTGTGCTGTCTCTCTGCGGCCGAGAGCGAGGGTGATCGTGTCTCTTCGACGACGGTGCGCGACAGCACCGAAAGCCTCCGAGAACCGCTGCAGACAGGCGGCATGGATTCTCGGAGCCTTGCTTTGCCGCGTCGAGATGCCCCTGAGCGCGACTGCATGATCCCGTCAGCACAATCGAGATGCTAGCCGTAGTGCGCACTGTTGTGGTTCGACCTAGACGTAGTCGCTGTCGGGCTGGCACCGTCTAGTCCAGACAGTCGCGACATCTGGCCGAATTGGAGCTTCCTTCTGTGAGGCCGAAGCTGTATCAAAGCTCTCTTGAAAGCTCCCTCGAAGCCCCTCCAAGGCTGCAGACCCACTAAAGCAGGATTACACGCAAAATGTGGCGCTAACCCCGATTTGGACGGCCCTGGCGCATAGGCGTGTCTGCTTTGTACCATGTATTACCTCGTACGGAGTATTACTCCGTAATAAAACATGTAATTAAGCGCTATAAAAATGTAAATAACCGTAAATGCGCTGCAGCGAGTATCACAGTACAAGACCGCTGTTTGTGAGGATCAAGTTTCAATGATACGTGGAAATATTCGGACTCGGTCTACTCCGCACAGAATTTCAATATTACGAGGTCTACGTTGCAAATCCTGTCAGGTTGGCCTGTTGGCGGGGTCGGGCTTGTTGTTGTCATGTAAGTGGCTGTTTGCCTGCTGTGTGACCAGCTGCCCAAAGACGGATGGGCAGACGGATGGCAAACAGATAGGCAAACGAACGGCCTGTGCCTCTTCGTCGTGTTGGAAAAACAAACTAGCACAAATAAGAAAATCTGCATCTATCTGGAGCAGGGGCGTCCCCTTTGTTCCCGCGGGCGCAGTCGTTTCGATAATTCATCACATCGCTGCCCGCCGTCCAACATGGCATCCCGAACTAGCCTGCCGTGGAGAAATGTACGACCAGCGCCGGCGCCGACGGGCGGCCCACCGACGGTACCCTGTAAGTTCTATGGCGAGGGACGTTGCCAGAAAGGTGCCAAGTGTGCGTCTATGCACGACGAAAAAAGAGCAGCTACGGCCGCTGCGGCGCCGATCCAGACGCCTTCTGTGCTAGGAGGAGACACTCGTGCCGCCGTTCCTTGCCTGTTCTTTCTGAGCGGCACCTGTGCCAAGGGGGGCCCAGTGCCCATTTGCTCACAGTGGTGGCGCCGCGGAGGAGGCGAAAGAGACGGCCGTCGAGCCAGACGACGACGACGGCCTCCTCCGAGACGAAGAAAAAGAGAGCTGGTGCCGCGAGCTCAGCGGCGCCGTCGTCGACTTTGGCGACGGGGCCGCCGTGGCCAAGGTGAGCTTCGCGTCGGACTTCTCGGCCGTCCGCCTGCGCGGCCTGCCGGCCGACGCGACGCCTGCGTCCCCCCCGCCCCGTTCGCCGTGACGCAAGTTCATCCTGCCGTCTGCACGATGCCAATTGAGGAAGCCTTTAGAGTGGCGGGCAAAAAAGGGAAGTATGCATAATTGGCAGGATAAGCTGAGAATCCTACGACCCAAGAACCACAAGAGGCAAATTGGCAAAAAAAAAGGAAAGAGAGGCAAAACAGATGCGTCGGCCGGGAATCGAACCCGGGGCCTGTCGATGGCCTAGCCTCGCTTCTTTATGCTGCCGTCTCCAGTTCGAAGTCCTGGAGCCGCTCCCGACAAGGCCAGAACTGACTCGGCCAGCTGGCCAAAGTCTGGCAGGATCTGCAAGTCGCGTTCCGCCTGGTGTAAGTCGGTGACCGGCACTCTTTATCTTTGCATCTCCCTCGGGAGCTCCTTCTTCATCTTCTCCTCAGTCCCCCCTCCCATCTGAAGTTTAGTGATGTACACATGCCCGAAATCATTGTGACGAACATTATCGCTAAACCACAGGAGGGAGGGGGGGGGGGAGATGGCCTTAAAGATTTTACCACTAAACCACCGACGCTTCAAGGCTCTGATGGCTTGTTATGTAATCACCGAGCACTAACGGCCTTTATACAAGGGAAGCGCTCTCGTCCGGGCTGTGCCGTTGGTCTCGGCCGCGTCCGCGGTGGAGGAGGCACGCGCGATCCCCCTCGACGGCGACCAGCTGTCATGGGCCTTTCGGGGCGGGTACCAGGCCATTGTGGAGGCCGTGGGGCCGGACAAGGCCAGGCTCGACATCGTGTCGACGCCCAAGCGCATCCTGGTGTCGGGCGAGGCGGAATACCAGACGGCGATGGATTTTCTTCTTCGCGGCAGCCAAGGGTCGCGCCAGGCCACAGCGCCAGACGACAAGTCGTCTGCCGCCGTGACCTGCGCCGTCTGCTGGACCGAAGCCGAGAGCGCCGTGGAGACGCCGTGCCAGCACGTGTACTGCGGCGGCTGCTTCGAGGAGCTGTGCCACGCCGGCGCCGAGGCGGGCATCCGCTGCGTGGGCGAGGCGGCCACCTGCAACGTGCCGCTGCCGCTCGCCGCGCTGCAGGTGCATCTGCCGTCGGCGGCGCTGGAGGACGTGCTCGAGGCCGCGTTCGCGGCCCACGTGGCCCGCCACCTCGACGAGCTGCGGCACTGTCCGACGGCCGACTGCGGGCAGATCTACCGCGCGGCCACGACGACGACGGCTTCAACGGCGGCAACGGCGGCGCTGTTCACGTGTCCAGCGTGTCTGGCGCCCGTCTGCCGGAGCTGCCACACGGCGCACGAAGGCATCAGCTGCGCCGAGCACCGGGACCGGGCCTCGGGCGGCTATGCGGCGCTGCAGGTGGCCAAGAAGGACCTGGGCATCAAGGACTGCCCCAAGTGCGGCACGCTGATCGAGAAGACGGACGGGTGCAACCACATGGTGTGCACGGCGTGCGGCGCGCACATCTGCTGGGTGTGCCTCAAGACGTTCGGCGGGAGCCAGCTCGTCTACAGCCACCTGAACAAAGAGCACGGCGGCATCATGGACGTGCCGACCTAGGGGTGAAACGGCTTATCACAAGCACCATCATATATTGAACAGCACAGGTCGTACATGTTGGGGGAACGAGCTATCAGAAGTCAGCTCTTTTCATAGTTTCTTAATATCATCAATCAACTACTTACTTCGCATCACGTCGGTGCTGCGCAAAACTCCGAGGAGCCTGGTGTAACAGGCCGGTCATCGAGTTGATCACGCCGTTGTTTACCTTCTGCCACCTTCTTGCCGGACTCACGTAATAATGTATGCATGTCCTAATGGGGCGTAGCGTGATGCTGCACGTGGATCTACCCGCTTCGTGATTACATAACATGCATCGGCCCTTTGTTCTTCCGACTACCGACCATCACCCAATCGTGGGGCCCTCCGCATCCCTCAGCCTTTCACGCGGCGCGACCCCCATCGCAATCGGAGTGCGCATCACCATTCGGCGTCTGACTGCGCGGCTCATCTGCACAACAGCGGCGGGTTCCTTGTCTTGTCTGTCCTGCCCCGAATGCGCTTCGCCTAATTGACCCCGCTCTTGCGTACATGCGCTCGTGCGCGCCTCGCCCCACGACCCACGACGCTACCACCGACGCCGACGCCGCCCTCGTCACTCATCTCGTCATCGTCGTCCTTTTCCCCGACCTCCACCTCGACCACAAACTAACGCAAACCCATTCTAATTCCTTTCCCTCCTCCGAAATGCCGCCCGGCCAGGGCACCGGCAAAAAGGGCGGCTCCATCGCGCGCCAGCGGTCCCGCAACACGACGCCCTCCTCCAGCGTCGCCGCCGCCGCCGCCGCGCCGCCGCCGCCGCCCGCCGCCACCGCGAGCCTGCCCGACATCGCCGTCCAGGAGCTCGAGTACATCGAGCTGCGCTTCGAGGTGTTCCGCAGCAGCCTCACGTACGATGACCTCGTGGACGCCGGGTCCGGCACGGGCTCGTCCCTGCCCGACTACAAGTCCGTCGACGGCATCGTGTCCCGCCTCAAGCGCCTGCAGGGCATCGCCGACGAGCGCGGCCTGAGCTACGACCGCGGCATGCGGCTGCTGTCCCAGAGCCGGCGCACGAGGATGGACGACGCCGCCGCCGAGCGCAGCCGCGAGGAGGAGCGCCTGCAGCGGGAGGCCAACGACGAGGACCACCAGCGGCGCGCCAACAAGAAGAAGCGCAAGGCGCCGCCCGACAGCCAGGCGCAGGAGTCGTGTAAGTCTTTTTGGAAATCGTTGGAATCATCGTCGTCACCATGACATCATCTCTGCTCTGCTTCGGCTTGAAAAATTCTCTCGCAGCTCCCCAACTGACGACGACAGCAGCGAAAGGCACGCCCGGCGCCATGGAGGTCGACGAAAAGGTCAAGGTGAAGCAGCAGCCCGACGACGACAACAACAACGGCAGCAACAAAAACGGCGGCGGCTCCGACTCCGACTCCGAGTCCTCGGACGACGAGGGCGCGCCGCCGCCGCGGCCCGTGCCGCAGAACCAGACCTTCGGCGAGGATCCGTCCACCTTCCCGGACCCCACCGTCTACGAGATCCGCCCCGTCCAGCCCGGCATGACCGTCGACGAGATCAAGGAGATCTACGCGGTCGCCTCGTACCCGCCGTCCGACCTCGCCGACCTGATCGCCGGCGAGCCGCCCGACAAGGACTTCAGCAGCGCCAAGCCCTCGAACCAGATCAACTTTTCTACGTTTTCCACCTACATCGAGCCCTACTTCCGCCCCTTCACCGAGGAGGACCTCGCCTTCCTCCGCGAGCGCGGCAACCGCGTGTCGCCCTTCGCCATGCCCAAGCGCGGCAAGCGCCACTACGCCGAGGTCTGGGCCGAGGAGGACGGCGCCATGGCCATCGACTCGGCGCCGCACCACCACGCCTCGTCGTCCTCCGACGGCAAGCAGCAGCTGCCGCCCAACCAGCCGCGCGGCACCATCGACGCTATGACCGACGACGCCGGCGAGACCGACAAGCTGTCCGTGGGCCCGCTGCTCTCGCGCCTGCTGCAGGCGATGCGGCCCGAGCACCGGGTGGTGTCGTCCAGTGAAGGCGGCGGCGGCGGCGCAGGAGGAGGCGGCAGCGGCGACGTCTCCATGAACGGCGACGTCAGCATGAACGGCGGGGACTTTGGCGAGTCGCAGATGAGCAGCGGCGGCGGCGGCGGCGGAGGCGGCGGCGGCGGGGCCGAGGGCGACAAGTCGCTCCCGCCCGCGACGTTCATGCCCGAGTCCGCGTCCGAGTCGTGGAAGAAGGCGACCCACCCGAAGCTCGACTACAGCCAGGTCGACGAGCGCATCAAGCAGGAGCTGCGGCACATCGGCTTCCTGCCCTTCCCGGACCCCTCCGCCAACGGCACGGCCAACGGCGCCGGCGGCGGTGCAGGGAACAACGCCAACGGCACTGGCGCTAATGGAAGCGCAGGCGGCGCCGGCGGCGCCGGCAGCGGCGGCGCGGGGAACAGCAGCAGCAGCAACAACACCAACGGCGCCGCCGGGAACAATGCCAATGGCAGCAGCAGCGGCAACGGCGCGAATGGCACCGCCAATGGCAGCGCCGGCAGCGGCAACGGCGGCATCGACCCGTCGCTCGCCGCCGACTACGACGGCCACTTCGACGACGAGATCGCCGCGCGGCTGCGCCGCCTGCAGACGGGCCTGCGCGAGCAGATGCTCGTCAACGGCGCCCGGAAGGCCCGCCTCGCCGAGCTCGTCAAGGAGCGCATGGCCTACCAGGAGTACCAGACCATCCTCGAGGACCTCGACGGCCAGGTCCAGGCCGCCTACCTCAAGCGCACGCGCACCATGGGCAAGTCCAAGAAGGGCAAGCGGCCGGGCGGCGGCGGCGGCGCGGGCGGGGCCGGCGGT